>CM021100.1:546781506-546873613 GCA_007115665.2 Sequoiadendron giganteum
TGCTTCCAATACAAACCATTTTCAAATTACAAAACAACCAACACAGTCGACCTAAGAGGAGTGTCATCACAATGCTACAAGGGATATCTCAGTGAGTCTTCCTAGGCCCCGACCCCCATCTTGGGATCTCCTGGAAACCTCTAACGAATTTCAGCCCCACATGCAGTCCAAAGTAGAATCAAATATCTTTCATGAAGACAAGATATCGATCATTCCATTCCAGGCCTTCTCGTCTCATCCCAAGCCTTTATTAGCAAAAGGGTCCATGAGCGAGGCTTATTAGTCTAGATTAAATGTTGAAGCTACCCAACCCCCTAAAAATTTAATTATATTATATCTGGTTTACCAACCTACAACGAGTTATCCTGGCACCCCTTTGTGTGTTGGCGCTCATTGCAAGCCACTCCCCTATGACAACTATCTGAACAATTCCACAACCCAAGGCCACCTAGTGCTAGTCCAAAATAAAATTCCACCCTAAACAAAATACAAGGGTAACACTTCCCCGTTCATGGTAACCGGGTTACAATAACCAAAACTAAAGCACTAACCAAAGGTTCAATAACTGGGTTGACTCAATAAACATACAACCCCCTTTCCCTTTTTTTCACTACTGGAAGTCTTAAACAATTTAAACCCCATTTCCCTTATGAAATACAAAGGAAATAAGCATAGAAGGCAATTATGAGGAAATAACTATTTTTGGATATATTAAATCCATTTTCCTTTTAAATTCATTTCATAGGAAAGAAAATAATTGATTAAAACAATTAATTGCCTCTTCAATAAAATCAAATCCTTAGATTACTTTTAAAAGCAACATAAATCAATCTACAGTTAAATTTCTTCAATTTTCCAATCTAAACATAAAAACATGACATCTTTTGAAATAAAACTATTTTAAATATAAAAATATATATTCATAAAATAGACATACATAATTATAATTTAATATATAATTATATATACTTATGATATATATTCATTAAATATATATATATATAACTGTTATTTTAAAATCACATATATAGCATATATATATACATGCATATACATATTGTATATATATATATACATATATATACATTATATATACATACATATTTATAATTTATATACATATATACACAATGTATATATATATATATATTATCTCATATTAAACAACCTTAAATATCCACAAAATAAAAAGACAGACAAATTTTAAACCAATCGCATATTAGCTTCATTCGCAGGTTTCCAAAGACCATTAAAAAAACAATATTGAGGAGGGGTCAGTTGTAGCTAGACCCCCCCCCCCCTTTTCTTCCTTTGGCGCGGCCTGCATCACCTGGGAGGGTTGTGTTGCTCATGAAGCAGTGCTTCATCCACTATGTGGAGGGTGTTGCCCATGAGACAGTCGCACCCTCCTCTTAGTGAGTGCAGTGGGAGATTTAATCCCCCCTCCCACATACAATGCAAACAAAATCAGTGAACCCTTGAGGGAAAAAAAAATGTGAAATTTTATCTACGATTTTTGTTTTATAGCGTCGTACGATGATTCATATATTTTTAATCAAAATAAATCTCACAATAATTATATATGTATATATTATATAATATATACATATGTATATATATATGAAACAAAATATATATATACATATGTATGTATATTTAAAAAAATTATTTCAACTTAACAGTCAAATTGGAGAAATTTTTCAAAACATTCATCTACAAGTAAAATTATAAAATTCTAAGAAGATAACCGAATTTCACAGAGGATTTTACAATAGATCTTCCAAATAGCTTTCACAAAACCAAACACAGAGAAAGAAAAGACAAGCTATATGAATCTTCAAATTTCTTCCAAGAGCTTTCAATAAATTTCTACATTTCCTTTGGGTTTTTCCATGACAAAATTTACAAATACAAAAGTTTCACGATTTTTCCCTACAAAGATTTTTTTAATAATTTCTATACAAATTTAAACACTAAATTTTCTCTAAATCTAAATTTTTTTTCCTCTAGATTTATTTCACTGTTTAAATCTAATAATTCCTCAATTATCACAAATCTTATTCTTTGGTTTTCACTGTAACTAAAATTTCCTAGGTTTCTTCACGACAAACAGAGAAGCTTTAAATTCTGCTTTTCTAAAACAAATGAAACTTCCAATTACAGATCTAACACAAAAAAATTCTACAATAATACAATTCCAATTTAAACTTTAAAAAAATCTATATACACAAGAAAGGAACCTATTTCAAGAAGCTTATGAAGTGTTGAAGTTTTGATGTCGAGCCTCTTCCAAAGCTTTGACAACTTCTTCCCAGCAAACACAATTTTCCTAGAACAAAGTATGTATGCAATATCACAGCAAACTATTCCAAAATAATCCTTTTTTAATTTCCAACAGCAAAAACTTCTAAAATCTTTTGTGTTTTTCAATTTTCATTCCTCCCAAAAAATATCCTTCCACTCTATCATGAAGAAGCTTTCCACTTCTTCACCCAAAGCCCAAATTCTCTTCGGGAATTAATTTTTTAACAACCTCATAATTAATTAACTCTCACATGTTGGCAATTAACAAATATCTTAATCAATCACATTTAATTTCACAAATAAAATTTAATAACTTCTAATTCAAATTTAATTCCAAAATAAATTTAATTCCCTTTTTTCAACTTTCAAAATAAACAAATTTAATTAATCAATTTTAATTACTTAATAAATAAATTTAACCCCATGGATTAAATTTGATTTACCAAATAAATTAAATTAAATTAATTAATTTAAATAAAAGGCTTCTATCAAAATGTCTAAAATTAATTAAATAAAAATCAACATTATTTAATACATAATTTAAACATTTATTTCCATAACAAGAATCCTTCAGAATTAAATAATAATTAACAAGGCAAACAATGACACAACAACTACAATTGACGACACACTGTGGCTAGGGTGTAGACCTGACACATGTTACCTAGCTACTATCTCCCGTTCAACTTAACCGTTGGGTCGACACGCTCAAACCTGTGAAACCAGGTGGAGTCGATGTCATGTACCTGCAAACGTGTAAACGAGATAATAAAGATCATATCTATATAAGCAGCATAAAATATACACTGTGAAGAGGAAATCACATAATCGTAGGGCGCTCGCAAGCGAGTGACACAATCTCATCCCCTTAGCCAATACACTCATCATAAATTGATAGTTCCATAATACTCAAATATCTCATGTAGATAAACATGTTATAGCAACAAACATTATTACACCAATTAAAGCATGTCAAATAAAGCAGATCATATAAATACATCACATCACACAAATAGTTTGTCAGCTCTATAAATAGTGATCAAATAACACACATGATAAAGTATGCAAAGTATCGAGTAACCTAAAAAAAAGCAAAGAACACTGTCTAACAAAAAGCTAAAATGAGGGGTATTACACTATAATTTAGTTGTTTTTGTAGAAGGCACACTCTCATGTGGGGAAGATAATGTATCATGTTTGTTTGAGTATCTTTTTATTCAAAAAGAAGAAAATGCTCAACACTCCATTTGCATTTTGTCCATGCTTCTTGTGGAATCCTATCATGAACAGCCTTTGTGGGGCACCTATTCAAGATGTAAATGGTTTTTTCTACAACATCACCCCAATATTCATTTGACAAACCTTTTGCCTTCAACATTCTTTTTGCCATCTCTGTGATTGTTCTATTTTTTCTTTCAACCACTCCATTTTGTTGTGGAGTATACCTGGTTGTGAGTTGTCTCTAAATACCTTGAGACTTGCAAAAATTCATAAACTCTTGAGAGATATACTCTCCCCCTTGGTTTGTTCTGAGGACTTTGATATAATGTCACTTTGATTTTCAGCCAAGGCCTTAAACTCTTTGAACTTATCAAATTCCTCTGATTTGTTTTTCAAAAGATACACCCAGATTTTTCTACTATAGTCATCTATGAGTGTCATGAAATAAACATTTCCTCCTAGTGTTGGGGTCTTCATGGGACCACACAAATCTGAATGCACCAGCTCTAATGGTGCTCTTGCTCTCCTAGAATGCCCTGATTGAAAGGGTTGCCTATGTTGTTTACCTAGGATGCATGCTTCACACTTTCTATCGGGCTCTACAATTGTTGGTAGGCCCCTAACCATGCCTTTTTTAGCTAAAAGACTTAAACTAGAATAACTTAAATCCCCATACCTCAAATGCCAAAGCTTGGATGGGTCTTGGATGACCAATTTGAAGGCTAGTTGTTGTGAGCCTTTTGACTATGCTGAGATTTGCATTTTGAGGGGAAACATTCGATTCTTTGTCATTTGAACCACTGCCATAACTCTCTTACTTTTGTCCTTGTCATAGATGATGCATTCTCCTTTCTCCATCAGCACTCTATAGCCATTTTGGACCATCTTTCCAATGCTCAAAATATTATGTTTCATCCCTAGGGCATAAAAGACATCATGAATTTGGTTTTCTTCACCATGCTTGGTTTGTAAGCACACTATGTCGTTTCCCTTGACTGGAACCTTCTCATTGTTGCCCATTTTGATTTTAGACTTGATGCTACTATCAATGGAGGCAAATACATTTTTGTTACCACTCATGTGGTTGCTACAGCTATTGTCCAAGTACCAAACTTCAGTGCTGCCTTGTTCTTCTAGATTGCATGCGATGAAAACTTGTGACTGTTTTTCATTTTCAGCCTTGTTCTCATTTGCCATATTTGCATTTTGACTCCTTTGGTCACGTTATTTCTTCCTGCATTCATTTGCATAGTGACCATACTTGTGATAGTAGTAACACTGCGCATTACTCTTGTCTTTCCTTTAATTTGAACTGCTATTCCTTGTGTTTTGGAAGTCTCATTGGGAAGTGTTGGCTTCCTCTTGGTTATTTGAGCCTCCTCTTCTGGAGTTGCTTCTACCTCTACATCTTTGACCTCTTCCTCTATCTCTTACATTTTTTTGTGCTTTGAAGGCTTGTTCTTGGGAATAATTTGCAGACCTATCTAGGCGTTGCTCATGGGTTTGAAGTGAACCCATTAACTCATCAATTGACAATGTTGAGAGGTTCTTTGCCTCTTCTATGGCAATAACCACCGGATCAAATTTAACAGGTAGGCTTTTGAGAATCTTCTCAACAATCTTTTTTTCTACTACACTTTCTCCATTTATCCTCAATTGGTTAATCAAGGTGGAAATCCTTGTATGAAAATCTAAAATGGACTCGTTGTCCTTCATCTGCATGGTCTCAAATTATCTCCTTTGCAGCTAGAGTTTTACAGACTTGACTTTCTTAGTCCCTTTACAAGTGGTTTGAAGTATTTCCCATGCCTCTTTTGCGTAGCAAGTTGCTACTATTCGAGGGAAAATAGCCTATGTTAAGGATGCCTCAATCAAACTGAGGGTTTTAGCATCATTCTTTCTTGTCTCTTTCAACTGGTTCTTTTGGGGATTTTTCAATGCTGCATATGCATTTGGGTCAGTCACATCTGTGAACCCATTTTATACTAGTTCCCACAAATCATTTTCTATAAGAAGGGTTTTCATTTTCTTTGCCCAAACATCATAACTTTTTCCATGAAAAATAGGTGGCTACTTCCAACTCCTACTATCTCCTCCAGCCATTTTGCTAAATGGGGGAAACTACAAATACCTAGAAAAAACTAAAGAGTTTTTCTTCACTTCCTAAATAACTAGGGCTTTCCCAAATACCCAGAAGCAAGACTTCTATCACAACACACCTAGGACTAGAGCTAGGGCTTTAAAAAATAAATGCCCATAAATCTTAGGGCTCTGATACCAATTTGTTGGAAAATCTAAACACAACTACAGTGGACAAAGAAGAAAACACAAACCAGATAAAATGGATAGCAAGAAGAGGAGACAAAATATTTTTTGTTTCATTAAATTAACCAAAAAGATTACAATCCAAAATATTTACATACAAAAATTCAAAGCAAGGCTATGTACATTATTCATACAAACTAATGTGCACGTTCTGGTGCACTTGAGAAAGCTAACTGCTGCTACGTGCTGGAGATATTCTGGAGCACTGCTCTGTCACAAACTTATGTTGTTGTGTGTTGCTGTGAACATTCTGGAGCACTGCCCTCTGTCGATATTGTGGAGCACTTTCCTCTGTTGTTGCAGGTTCACCTAAATATTCCTCCTTCAATTCTTCTTTTTCTCTCTATCTTTTGTCTCTTCTTTTTGTTCTTCTCTCTAACTGAAAAACATTATATTCTGTACTTTTGTCTTTCCCAGCCTTTTTTTGAAATTGGTGCTCAATTCAAATTCACCTACCAAGAGTTAATTCTCTGCCAAAATTAATTGGCCAGCATTGGACACGGCAAGTGCAGGATCCCAACGGATCATATCAAGTTGTGCATTAAATGCCCTCTTTCATGGCTGCTCAAGATTAGCTTTTCCAACAAATCTAGTAGCAAATAGATTATTTGAAGGGATGTAATCTTCCTCCGACAAAGAGGAAAGAAGCCTAGAGGTGGTGAACTTGAAATCCTAAATATTGCTTGTCACATTATTCGGGCTTGTCAAGATAGTAAGAACAGTATTAGTGTTGAAATGAAATTGAAGTTGTCATAGTGCAAGAAACAGTCATCCATCATTACTCATACACCTAAACTGTTGGCGCATAATTCTTGAATATTGTTAATTGCATCCCTTGAACAACTTAAGCATTTCTCAGGTGATATATTTCCAATACACTAGAGTAGGCCATAGACGTCAGTGGGATGTTGATCATGGGAAGACATGTTAAACCCTGAATTTTTGGGTGCATTAGAAGATAGATCATTTAGAACTTGATTCAATTTTATGGAATATGTACTATTGTCTGCATAAGTTGAAGGATTATCGCAATTAGATGATCAGTAATCAGAGAGGACTGAAGGGACAATCATCAGAAAAGGAAAAAGAAGAGACATTGTTCCTACACAATGATTATAGGGAAAGGGAGAGTTACAGAAAATCTTCTTTGGCGTTCACAAAACCCTCAAACTTAACCACACATTTATAGGCAAGATCATCGTAAGTGGGTGTTTTACCATTGATAAAAAGAGACATCGGTAAATCCTACATTTAACGACGTGTGCAATGAAATGGGTTGTTGTCTTTAATATTTTTATGCTAACCATTTCTATGCAGGAAAATGATTAGTCAAAAAAAATCATGCAAGTCCATATTGATTCGTTAACACCAATAGTCCTTTCCTTTCATTTAAAACTATTTTAACTTTGACAACTGTTTAGACTATTTTGCAACGAAATGTTTTTTCCGTCATTGACAAAGTATTAGTGAGAATAATATACTTCCCAAAGTGGTCAACCAGTCCCACCATGGGAATTCCCTACCTACATTGGGGTTATTGCAAATTTTCTTGGTAATTCTCATTTAATTTGTCTCGCCTTGGTAGAAGAATAAATATTCGCCATCTTCCACATTAGGGGAAAATGACAAAAATATAGGTAAATGTTTTTATTAGTATAGGTGAAGGTAATGTAATAGAATTAGTTATGGTAGGTGAAAATTCAAAGTTGTGTTAGAGTTTTTATTTAAAAATCAATAAATATATGTGCTTTTTTAGATTTATTTTATTTAAATTAGATATGTTTATTAAATAATTTTAGATTCAATTTATCGGTAGGAGAATGGCAGAGAGGAATGGTGTTGCAAAATGAGAAAATGATTGTAATCCAAAGGAAAATGGTATCCTTGTGCATAAAAAATCTGAAGAGGAGACAAAAACAAGGAAGGAAATGAATGCTTTAAGAATAGATGTCTTTGAGATTGTTGAAAATGATGGAGAGGAGTTTGAAAAAATGGCAACTATAGGCCATTTTTTGGGAAAGAGTTTCACATAGAAGGAGATAGGGGATTATGTGGTGAAGAATTGGCACATTGATCCAATCATAAACTTCTTGCCAAGAGGATTTTTCGTGGTTGTTTCAGAAAATGATGTATAAGGGAAAGCATATTGGAAACAAAAGGTTGGAAGAATGGAAAGTTCCATCTTTATTTGTCAAAGTGGGTTAGAAACTATTGTAAGTATGTTCTATATTGTCATTGATGTCACCATCTTAGTCTGGTACCTTGTACCGGTGTGCAAATCAAGCTTATCCTATCTGATATTTGATATGATATTTTGGTCTGCATATTCTCTCCGATGATCAGTATGATCTAAGGTTTTTGGAAAAGACTTATGATTGTTGGAAGCCTGTATGCATGCACTCTCAGATGTTCATATGATTGGATGGTATTTTGGCATCGGTTTTTATGATTTCATTTCGATATTAGGTTAATCATGGCCAACCTAATATTTAGTTTATTGCTCTACATAATGTGTCACTATATGTGAGACCTAGCTTTGGTCCCAGCTGACATGATGTTGCATGACACGGGTGAATTACATTCAGAAAATCTTTATGTGAAGCCGAAAATTTATCTTTTTTAAAATATGAATTGCATCCAATTAGGCCGAGTTAATTGATGCATGCGGGTATATATGCAAGGTGGTTAGAAGAAGGAGTGAAGTATGGAATGGGATGCGAATGCGAAGAGAAGAAGTGTGTGTATATATGTGAATAAGTGAAGTGCGCAAATAGATGAAGATTAGTCTGTTGTCATACAAGTGAATACTCTAAGCATTAAAGGAATTGAATCAACACTTGTGGTGCAACTTCATCAGTTCAACTCTAGCGGTTAGCCACTTTTGTTTACTCAATTTCTGTAGGCAGTGAGCCTCCATGTTTGGATAGTGAGTCCTTGTAAGCAGTGAGAATTGAAATAAATATACATATTGTGAGCTAATCCTCATAGTGTTTTTTTCCTCAATGGGGTTTCCACGTAAAATCTGGTGTTCTTGTGTTGTGGAATTTCATGTTCTATTATTTATCTTATATGTTCTATGTTGCAAATTAATTGAAGTTGTTTATTCAATAATTTTTAGTGGATACCGATTCACCCCCCTTTCAGTATCCTGATTATTCAACAATTGGCATTAGAGCTTTGGTTCCTCTAGAGAAGTCTAACAGGTTGAGGGAGATCCTGCAGATTCAACAAATAGATAACGAAGAGCTTTGGACTACCTTTGAAGATCTTGACAAGGCTGAAATTGAAAGCTGAGACCTGAAGGAAAATCTAGATGAAGCAAATGAATGCATCTGAAAATTGAAATAACAGTTAAATAAATTCAAAAAAAGATATAAAGAAGTGAGTGATAAATTGAAGCAAGAAAATTATGATAGTACTGAACTAAAGTTGAAAGTATATGAAAAAAAAAAGTAGAAGAATGCCTGAAAAATAGTGATACAAAGCAAGGTTGATGTTTTCTCTAGACTTGAATAGGAAGTGATGAATCTGAAAGAAGAACTTGAGAAAGAAAAACTCTATGAAGATGATTTCAATACAAGCTCCACCAAGCTTGATGAATTAGTAGCAGGATAGAAACCTTCTAAAGACAAAAGTGGCTTAGGTAATTAAGGTGATGAATAACTACAGAATGAGCAAATCAAGTAATCAATCAAAAGACTCAAGATAAAGGAAAGCAGAAAAGAAACTCTGGAAGGATATCACCTATCAGACAACCAAATGCACAAAGGTACTCATCATTAAATGGTGTTTTTTTTTCATGTAGTAAATTTTGTCATAAGGTAATCAAGTGTAGGAGTAGGATGAATTAGTTTATTGGTTCCTTCTCTCGACAATGTTATACTTGCAAGAAGATCGAACATAAAGCTACTGAGTGAAGATCTTCGGTAAGGATGAATAGGTTCAATGGAAAAAGGATAAACTAATCATTTTATGGCTATTGCTATACCTATAACATGTTTGGACATAAAGAAAATCAATGCAGAACAGGGATTAATGGAAGTCAGAAAAGACAGAGAAATACTATCTATTACCATTGCAAGAAACCGGTACATATTTCAAAAGTGTGCATAAGTAAAAAGGAAAAGTCGTCTGCTTCGGTGGAAGATGATAAACTAGTGAAAAAGATTGACAAGGAAGAGGTTGAGTAGGTAAAGAACAAGATGTGGAAAAAGAAAGAAGAATCAAAGACTATTGACACGTTTGTACCCTCATCCAGTGCAGATGAATCCTTCAGGAATTTGACCTAGCTTGGTCATAGGGGGAGCATTATGATAAAATCAATTAAACCCATGGAATTACATTGTGTCAGGCATTGGCACATGGATATGTTGTAAGAAATTATAGAACATAGTTAATGCAATAGAAACCAGAAGAAAAAGAGTGTCCATGTTCTTTTGTGGAGTAAATTAGGATTTCTCAGCGTAGAGTGGAAGAAAAATTTGCTAGCTTTTTGTAATTAATGTGAGTTAGGGCAAAATGATGGAGTATAAAGGAGATTTCACAAACCATTTTGATCATCAAATGCATTCGAAGGATTTGTAGAGCGACTTGGAGCCTTCTTGGAGAATTTCTAAAGCGATTGAAAGCCCATCGAGAGATTTTCTTTGGACATTTGAAAGCAAGCAGCGAAAGTTTCTCTCTCACAGTTGTAGGGGAAGGTAATAAAAGGAATCTTTGTTGAATTTTGAGAAGTTAAGAGCTATAATGGAAATTTCTAACAGAGGATTGAGTGGGAATATCCCTCTGAATTTAAAGGAGTCATGTTGGATGAATTCGATCATCACAAAATAAAGAAGATGGAATTAGGGTTGGAACCAAGCGACTTACAAAACTTACAAAATCTAGGTTTGGATTTGTGGGGATAATTCCCTTGGATTGATGATAGAGATTTTATCTTGTTCCTTTTAAGAAAATTCAAGGATGGCAGCATTGTATTGGATAAATCTTACCCTATTATGAAGGAAGCAATCAAAGTTGTTACCAGATTATGCAGTGTTGGAGAACTTCTTGGATGGAAGACTATAAAATACAAGGAAGTAGAGGAAGTGACGGGAGTTGAAAAAGATATCTGATCACTTTTGATCTACACTATTGTCGATTCCTTAGTTAGGTATGTTACATATGGAATTCCTTATAAAATCTATTTCATAAATCGAGAAAGCTCTACTTCGGTCATTGATGTGTATTTGGCACATAAAATAGTAAAAGAGAATGGACAGTTTTATCTGTGAAAGATAATTCTTGAAAATATCACTGAGAACATACGAATGAAACTGGAAGAAGGATACCCTTTTTTTTGGATCCTTTCTTACATGTCTAGTACTCTATTTTTTGAAATCGCTATCGAGAAAGAAAGATGTTGAGTGGGAATATGGCATTCTCATTGCAAGACAGGTATGCAAACACTTGGAATGTTTAGAAGATAAAGCAAGTGCATGTAAAAAAAAATTCTTATCCTTAAAAAATGTAATTATCTTTGGTGAAGTTATGTTGAGTCGATTTGAGGAAGGCTCTTCCTCCGGAAAAAAAGAATTGGAAGTGGTCACTAGTGATTCCCCTCTAGAATCAAAGAAAATAAAAATTGTCTCTAAGAGAATCATTGTTATTCCTAAAGAGAAGGAAGAAGAAGAAGAATCTCTACCTAGACTAGAATCTTATGATCCATATGACATCTAGACTATGTTAATAAAAGGGAAAATGAAGAAAATTGGTGATTTATGGAGTATGGCCTCTCCTGCTGACAGACTTAAAATTGATGATTCTTTAGTTGAATATCTACTTCATAAAGGTATTGATGTATCTATCATTTTCAATTCCTTACTTGAAAATTTAGTTGAAATAGTTGAAGAAAGAATGTTGCTTGAAGGTACGGAAGGACACAAGTTGGAAGCTTTGGTTGTAAAGAGATTTTCTAAACCAAATAAAATGTTATCTAGACTGATCATGTGGAGACAAATAAGTGCATAAAAGTAATGTCAGACATATACAAGTATTGTCTTTGGTGGATTGCTACAGTAGATAATTTTAGAAGCAAAATTCAAGCAATTGAATTTGAAGTGAACAGCATTGGAAAGAAGTCTGATATTTTTGAAGACAAAGAGGGAAAGAAAAGGCTGAGAGTTGGTGAACTACAAGTTGAAATGATCATTGTGTAGAGAAAAAAGGATGATGTAGTGAAGACCTTTTGGCTTCTTAAGGAAATTTTTGAGGTCCAATTAGACCATCTTTCTGGAATACTCTCTAATGCAAAAGACTGTGAAAAATAATTTTCATCCATAGATTGGTCATCCTCCTACACATTGTTGGCTATATTGGAAAGTATGTGTACAAGAATGCACTCTATAGTACTCGACTAGAAGAAATTAAACCCTGTTATCAAAGAAAGGTACAAAAAAGTATTTTAGGTGAAAAGTGTCATTTTGGTTTGAAAGTACTTCAAAAAATTAGATGCTTGAAATTTTTGAGGTTTTGAGATTTTGATGAATTAGATTTTTTTGAGTATTAGATGTCACCATGTTTACATATTTTTGGCACCCTTTGCCATTGATGTCAAAGGGGGAGAGATTTGGAGATTTGGAAGATTTTATTTTGGAGAGATTGAAGGAGAGTTTTTGAATTAGACTTTTTGCACATGTTGCCATCAATGACAAAGGGGGAGATTGTTGGAAGTATGTTATATATTGTCATTGATGTCACCATGTTGGTCTAGTACCTTGTACCGGTGTGCAAATCAAGCCTATCCCATCCGGTATTTGAGATCTAGTATTTTGGTCTACATATTCTCTCTAGTAATCATTTGATCTAAGGTTTTGGGAAAAGGCTTATGATTGTTGGAAGCATGTATGCATGCACTCTCAGATGGTCATATGATTGGATGGTACATTGGCATCATTTTTTGTGATTGAATTTCAATATTAGGTTAATCATGGCTGACGTAATATTTAGTTTATTTCTCTACATAATTATTTGTTATATGTGAGACCTAGCTTTGGTCCCAGCTGACATGATGTTGCATGACACGGGTGAATTACATTTGGAAAAGCTTTATGTGAAGCTGACAAGTTATCTTTTTGAAAATATGAATTGCATCCAATTAGGCCAACCTAACTGATGCATGTGGGTATATATGCAAGGTGGTTAGAAGAAGAAGGATCAAAGTGTGGAATGGAATGAGAATGCGAAGAGAAGAAGAAGTGTGTGTATATATGTGTATAAGCGAGGTGTTCGAATAGATGAAGAAAATTTTGTTGTCATACAAGAGAATACTCTGAGCATCAAAGGAACTAAATCAGCACTTGTGGTGCAACTTCATCAATTCAACTCTGATGGTTAGCCAAATTTTTTTACTCAATTTTTGCAGGCAGTGAGCCTCCATGTTTGGAAAGTGAGTCTTTGTAAGCAATGAGTTTTTTGTATCTGGCAATGAGCCTCCTTGTAACTGATATTGAAATAACTATATATATTGTGAGCTAATCCTCACAGTGGTTTTTCCCTCATTGTGTTTTCCATGTAAAATTTGATGTTCTTGTGTTGTGGAATTTCATGTTTTGTTATTACTCTTATCTGTTCTATGTTGCAAAGTAATTAAAGGTCTTTGTTCAATAAGTTTTAGTGGATACTAATTCACCCCCACTCTCAGAATTCTTATTATTCAACAGAAACTTCAATCTATTAAACTTCAATTCAAGGGATGGTCCAACATGGTTAAGATTATACAACTTTCCCTATAAATATTGGTCTGGGAGGTGTTTTACAAACAATAGGGGATTCACTCAGACATACGAATGAAGTTGATCTAAGGAATAGTGAATTATTGATTTATGCTAGAATCTATATCCTATCCATTAGACTATTCTTAGGAGATGGTGAATGGGTCCAAAGTTGATCTAAGAAATTTCAGAGGAAATTAGATTGTTGTTAGGCGATGGTGAATGGGTCCAAACTTTAGAAATAGAGAAACCAAAATTGTTTTGTTTAAAATGTAAAATGATCCACGACGAAAAAAATTGTGGAAGATATTTGTGTATGTTTAAGGAAGTATGGAAAGAAAAACCTCATAACAAAAACAATATAGATGAAATTGAGAAAGAATGCCCCACGGATAAGAGAAATCCAAATAATTTGGTGTTGGTCATTGTATAACCTATAGAAACTGTTACACCTATAGAAGGTATTTAGTTAGAAGATGGCAAAGTGGACATTCAGGATTCATCTTTAAAATACCATACTGCTCTCGAAATGATTGAGCTAGGGGGAGGCATTGACATTGCTGAATTGAATAAAGTGTTATTCCAAGGGGAAGAGGAATCCATAGAAATCATTGAAACAACACATATTTTTCAATCTGTAAAGGATGCCTCTACTACAAAATTAGTTAGAAAAACAAACAAACAAACAAATAAGATAGGAGGATCTAGGCAGAAAGGTGACTAAACTTCAATAAAATCATACATGTTCTGGTCCAATGGAGGTTACTCCTCCCTTGGGGGAGATGAACATCCTAACATGGAACATTAGGGGCATAAATTCTCCTAACAAGAGGCAACTAGTGAAACACCAATTGGAATGTCAAACTATTGATCTTGTTATAATGCAAGAAACTAAGATTGAAAGGGAAAAAATAGAAGCCTTTATCAAATATTACAAGGTATTGAAGGGCTCCTTTGTAGATTTGGTTGGCTCTTTGGGTGGTTTGGGTGTGCTTTCGAAATTTTCATGTCTTTATGTGGAAATGGAAGCCTTGAATCCAGGTTGTACTACCCTCCATCATTAAATTTAAAATCTTTAATATTAATGGGCCTACAAAAATGGAAGAAAGAAACATAGTCGAGACTCTATAAGAAAAGAAATAACCATTGGAAAAACAATCTTGGGGGACACACTTTAATGCTATTTTTGATTTAAGTGAGAAAAATGGAGGGGTAAGAAGGGTATCTCAATCTTAGAAATATTTTTCTAAATTTTTTAGAAGAAAATAACTTGCTGGATATCAAAACAACAAATGCTTCATTCACATGGAATAATAGAAGGAAAGGTTTCACTAACATTGCTAAAAGGCTAGATAGATTCCTTGTTTCAGAAGAATGGTTGCAGGAGAATGTAATCCCAAAGGCACTGATTAGACCAATTCCAATTTCAAACCATTTTTTAGTGGAGTTCTCTATCAACAATAATACAAAACTAGCAAGGGATCAATTCAGATTTGAAAAAATGTGGCTAATGTAATACCCCTTCGTTTTGCTTCTCATTCGGTTTGCTTTATGCTATGTTTGGTTGCAGTTACCTTGATACTGGATGCATTTTGTTATGATGTTTTGATCGCTACTATGGAACGACAACTATTATTGTGTGATGTGTTGATCTAATTATTGTTTCACATGCTTTAATGGTTTAATGTTGTTAGTAGAGTTAACATGAGATGTTATTATGAGATTATTGGATTACGATGGAAGTGTCAGTTTGATGAGTGTATTGGTGAAGAGGGCGGATTCGCATCACTCGCTTGCGAGCGCCCTGCGAATCCATAATTTCTTCTTCACGGTGTGTATTATATGCTGGATATATTATATGATGATGTTTACTTGGTTTCAAGATTGCAAGTACATGACATCGACTCCACCTGGTTTCACAGGTTTGAGCATGTCGATCCAACAGTTAAGTAGAACGGGAGGTAGTAGCTAGGTAACATGTGTCAAGTTTACACCCTAGCCTTAGTGTGTCGTCAGTCGTGTGTGTCGAGTCATTGTCTATCTTGCTTTAATATTATTTAATTTTGAAGGATTATTGATTTGGAAATAGATATTTAGAATAATTGCATTTAAATCATGTTGATGGTTATTTAATTTAAATAATGCAATGTGCATAAAAGTTTATATTTAAATTAATTAATTATATTTAATTTATTTAATTAATTAAATTTAATCCAAGGGGGGTTGAATTTAGTTATTAAATAATTAAATTAATTAATTAAATGTGATGCAAGAAAATGAAAGGAAATAAAAGAATTAAAATGAATTTTGGAATTTAATTTCAACTTGTGGGAATTAAATTAGAAATTGTAATTAAAGGTTTACCTGGAAAATGAGTTTCAACTTTGGAAATTAATTTATTATTTCAAATTGCATTTTAAATTGAAAGTGGGTTTTCGAAAATTGAAATTGAAATTGAAATTGAAATTAATATCTAATTTGCATGTAATGTGAATTAGGGTTGCATTAGGTATTTTTGATTTATAAGGATTGCATGTTTTAATTTTAGGGCAGAAAGTTTTTAGAAAAATTCATTTTTACAGCAGAGAAGAAATTTTGGAAAAATTTACACAAAGAAGGGTTTGAAGAAAGTTTTGATTGTTGAATGGATTGGAGGAAAAATGATTTGCATTTGTTGGATTTTGGATTAGATTCATTGGAGGATTGAAGAAAATTCAGGAAATCTTTGGAAGAGGCTTGCATCAGAAATTCATCTCTTCCTGTAGCTTCTTGAACTAGGTTTTCCTCTTTGTGTTTTATTGTCCTTGACTATTTTTTTAAATAGTAGTGATTAAAGATTTGTTTGTTAAATCTGTTTTAGAAAATAAATTTGTTATTGAAGAAAATAATTAAATAAATTTACAGCTTTTGCTTTGTGAAAATTCTTGAGTGAAAATTGTGAAAACCTCAGTTGAATTTGAATTATTTGAGGAAATCGATTATTTTGTTATTGGAATCAAACATAGAGATTGAACAATGCATTTAGAATGTTTTAGAAAATGAAACCCTCTGTAGAAAATCAAATTTAATTGAAAACCCTATGTAGAAATTGGGTGGAAAAATCTTGAGGATTTGAAACTTCTAAATTTAATATAGATCCATTTTGATATAATTATTCTTTTATTGTTTTAGAATTCAGAAAAATGATTTAAAAGAATTAGTTTTAAGTCTTTGGGTAATTTGGATTTTCTGAAAAGTTGCACAATTACATCTGTAGATTTATATTTTTTATAAAAAATTTCCCAATTATTTACTGTTGAGATTCGTTTGTTATATATATATATATATATATATATACATACAATTTTTATATTTTAAATATTTTCTGTTATGCAACTGTTCGTCATCTGTACGATGCTGTGTATTTTTTTGGAAATCGAGGAATGGTTGCCAAGCGAATTTCCATTCGCTGTAATTTTTTTTGCATCGGCCTTGTTTATATTTTGGGTGGGGGTGCATTGCACACCCCACCGCCCACACCAATGGGGGTGTGGCTGCCTCCAAGGCAGCGCCCTCCACTATGTGGAGGGAGTGTTGCCTTTGGTGGCAACGTAGCCCCAAAGGGAGGCGCGAGTAGGAGAAGGCATGGGGGGTTCGGCCATAGCCGACCCCTCCCCTTTAAAAAAAAAATTATTATTAAATTTCCTTTTTATAAATTCTTTTTTAAAAAAACCCGTAAGGATATTTAGGGCATAGTTTTTAGTTTAGTTAAATTTTGATATTTGATATGTAATATCAATGTTGAATAAATAAGATTTAAATGATAAATATATTTAGTTAATAAAATGATTAATAAGGTTTAATGTGTAAATAATATGGTATATTTATATATCATTTGTTTAATTGGATTAAAGGAATGATTAATATTAGTGTTGTGTGAATTTGTATAATATGAAATAATATTATAAAAACACTTTGGTTTTATTCAGATGTTTTAAAATATAGACTTTTGGAGTTTATTTGTTGATATTTAATATTTTTTATTAAATAATGTATTATTTAATAAAATATGTTAATATATACATATGATGAATATTTGCATATTGTTCTCAATCAGGAGTATAATTAGTATTAATTAGTTCATGTCAATTTTATATTTATTAAAATATACATTGTAAATGTATATATGTCAGTAGATAACTTAAAATATAATTATCTGTGGTATATGTATTTTATATGTATGATTTTGTATTTAAATGGTTTTAGTTCAAATGTGATTAATTGTGAATTTTAAATAAACATTTAAATTATATACAATGTATATATGTATTTAAATGCGTGCATGTTAAGTGGTGGTGGTTAATATAATTGAAGAATTGAAGGAATATTTATATTTGAGTGTTTTATTTAATTAATGAGATTCAATTGTAAACAATATGAATGCATGGTTAATTAGTTAAGCCAAAGTACATTTTTATACACTAAGATATTGATGTTTTTATTGAATTGAGAATTGAATAGATATAGATTTTGAATAGAAATTGAATATAGCAATGGCAATAGTGTATGTTGTATTAGACGTAAACCTAGGAAATGATTATATTGGAAAAGGCAAATAGTTATTATGTTTTATTTATTTCCATAGAGCAATTTAAATCGTCGTGAATGGAATATTAAAGAATATATATAATTAAATTTATTAATATATATATATTTGGTGTCTATATAATATGGAACATATATATATATTAAGTGTAAATTCATTATCGTACTTTGTTTTAATAAGTTGCATGCAATATATTATTGAATAGAGATTTAAAATGGAATGAATAGTGTATATGGGTAAATGGATAGTGAAACGATATTTTATGATATTAAAGATATCACATGTTCTAAATAGGAAATTGAATGAGATGTAATATTTGGTTATGAAATGGAAAGAGTTTACTTGCATGGATTTGTGTCGATTTAAAGGTAAATTAAGAAATTGTTTTATTGATGAGGCAATCAATTATTTTATTTATTAATTTCTATTTAGGTTAATTGAATCATTGTTATTGATTATGAAAGAGATATGGATTTAGTATATCCAAAAGTAGTATCTTCCGCATGATTATCTTAAAGGATTTAATTCTCTATATTCAGTAAAGGGAAGTAAATTTAATTGTTTTAGATTTCCAATAATGAAAAGTGAAATAGAGGTTATGATTATTTTAGATGATCTAGTTATCGTGTCTTTGACTTTGTCAACACTACCTATTGAATGAGTATGGATTTAGGAAATCCAAATATTATATTTGATTAATGACTTGAATACTTTTGCTGCTATGTCGTCAAGTTTCATTGTTGGTTTTGGGATTTAGTGTTAGTCCTAAATCATAAGTCTTCCAAAAGAACTTAGATAATAAGGGTTGTTGAATCTTTATGTCATCCAGTTGTTTCCCTTTGGGTAGTGCATGGTGTTTATTCAGTATTTACCTAGCTTCCATGAACGGATATGTTTTGTACCTCTTATGAAAGGAGTGGGCTATGTGTTTGTTGCCTCCAAGATGTTTGGAGTGAATTATATTATTTGTTTCCTCATTTTGTTGGAGTGAATTATGATGTCTAGTTGGTATGCACTTGTGTTTCCCTTGGTGGATTATTTTGGGTGTGTTGTCGAATAGAAGAGTGGCTTTTGTTAGGGGTCGGAGCCCAAAGTGGTAAACCAGGTAACCTTCAGAAGTGAGTTAATCAAGTGATAACTAAATTAATGTACATATATGATTAGGTTGCATTCACATTAATCAAGATAATTAATCCTCACTCATAGACACAAGGGCTCGTTTAGACTTAGGATGAGTGAGAAGGCTTGGGATGGCATAGTCATTTATCTTGTCAGTACGAGAGGTACTTAATGCCGCATGAGTAAGTATGAGTGTCGGGATTCAGTTGAGGCCACTAGGATTACCGGAGCCTATGAAGGATGCCCAGAGGAGATATCATGACTACTATGCGATGACACTCTATCTAGGACAACTGTTGTTAATTATTTTATATGTATAATTCTTTGAACATACTTGATTATTATTATGTCTAGAAGCAATGTGACCTATGTCAGTGATGTTGGAATTGTACTTGATTTGTACTTGTATGATAATTGAGTCATACTTGTTAGTTCATTTATTTGCTTATGTCAGTATGAGTCTACCTTTGGTTAGTGGTTGTAGATCTTTGTCCATGTTACTTTGTTACTATCTCCTAGCATGGGGGGTGGGCCTTCAGGTACCACATTGGTACGGTGGAACATGCACCAAAACCGTTGGGTCCCCAGTGATCTTCAGTACTTGGTGGCGAGACATCCAGATGGACAGCTCACGATTTTTATTGTATTTTTTTGCATTGTGATATTTCATATTGTATTAGCTATATATCCCTCTTATGTTTATGAGGTGAGATTATGTTATTGTAATACATTTGCACTATTGCCTCATTCTGGGAATGAGTGTTGTAACTTTTGGATTAAATTAATGATTATGAGATTGTATCTCAATTGATTATCTTATTATGTTATGTGGTATTCTTGTGATGTATGATATTTATTTCATACAGTTTATACTGCTATAGTTATATGTAATATGTATGTGTGGGTTTAAGTAATCTTAACCTTGTAGTCTTAGAGGTTGTTGTTAATTATTAAGTAAATGTGTATGTTAAATACACTTTATAAAAAAAAAATTGGTTTGCTTGTGATGTTAATTGCAACTTCCTTTAGGGTTCTTGGCGGGGCATTACAGCTAAGATGCGAACAATTGCTAGCATTGATGAAGAAATGTTGGTCAAAACCTATGCACATTGTTGGGAAATAATGTTTGTTTTTCATGAGAAGTTGCTTTGAATGAAAGTGAGATTAAAATATTGGAATCTAAATGAAGGTTCAAGAAATTTTTTGAAGAGAAGTTAAGATTGGAGGAAAAATTATCTGCATTAGGCAACCTAGTAATAAATAAAGGCATGGGACAAGAATTTTTAAAAGAGAAATTATTGATGGAAAAATATAATGAAATACTAGCAAGAGAAGAATGTTATTGGAAAGCCAAATCAAGGGATGCATGGTTAGAAGAAGGTGATTTAAATATGATTTTTTTCACAATTCTACAAAAATAAAGAAAAGTTGGAATAGAATAACTCAAATAAAAGATGAGAGAGGCATATGGGTATCCGAAGAGGATTTGTTGTAGAAAGTCGATGTGGAGTATTTTGAACAACTATTAGGTTGTTATAAGGAGGCAGAAAGGATAAAGTATAGGATCCTTGAAAATTTAGTCTAAAAGGTGGTATCAAGTGAAGACAACGATATACTAGTTGCTCCTACAATGGTAGAAGAAGTGAAAGCTACTATCTTTCAAATGCAGCCAGAAAAGTCACCAGGTCTCAATGGTTTCGATGATTTGTTCTATCAAGTAGTTTGGGACTTCATGGGGAAGGAAATTCATGATTTGGTGGAGGAATCCTGAAAGAAAATGAATTTTTCAAAGGATTTAAACAATACAAACATAGTGTGCATCCCAAAGAAAGAGAAATGTGAAGCCTTTTTAGATTATAGGCCCATATCTCTCTGTAATAAAATTTACAAGATAATTGTAAAAGTAATGGAAAATAATATTCAAAAAATTGTTGTCCCACATAATATCATAGGAGCAAAGTGGATTCTACCAGGCAAAAATATAATGGATGGTATTATAATTTTCCATGAAATCATCCACTCATTGAAGAAATCAAATAAAAAAAGGTATGGTGGTGAAACTTGATTTGAGTAAAGCATATGATAGATTTCAGTGGTGTTTAATTTTAAAAACAATGGAAAAGATGGGTTTTATGGAGAAGTGACCAATTAAAATAGATCTTTTGATGCATATCAACCTCAAGATATTCAGTGGTTGTTAATAGGTCTCCTTGTGGACCTTTTTAATGATGTTAGGGGTCTTCGTCAGGGAGACCCATTATCTCCTTTTCTTTTTTATCATAATGGCTTATGATTTTGTTAGTCCCATTTTTGGTCCCTAAATTTTTTTTAATTTTCCCCCATCCAAAATTCCATGTTGGTTACTTCAAGCTAGCATTGTTGATGATATCTTATATGCAATTAAAGTTGTCTTGTCTTTACTGCCATCATAGAAGGTAAAAGAAAATGTTATTTCAAGTTGTTGTAGACAATCATGTGACAAATAATGGTGGCACTTAATAGCTCATTGTATTCTTTCATTTGGAGAAAACGGTTATCATATCCTTCACGGATGTCCTATATTAAGTCATCAATGAGTTTAGTGAGCAGATTATTCAATAAATATGATATTGATTATATCAAACATTGAGATGTTCTGCATTTGTATCCAGGAATTAGTAATTCTCATGTTAAGAAGGTTAGATAACATATTCAAATGAAGTAAATAGAGGAATATTGTTTTGTGTCAAAATTGAGCCCTCTGGTGACAACCATAGTCATGATCATGTATAGTGACAGTTCGGATCAGGAGTCATATTGTTTGCCTCATTTTAGCATTATGAAACCTCATATCTAAAAGGTGAAGCTACGGTTATCTGTTCTTTGGAATTGAGGACAGCACAACATTATTTTTCCATTACTCGACCTCAACCTAACAGACTCACTTAATTGGTCGCATAAATTGATTTTGTGCATACAAAGGGGGGCAGAGGATTAGCAATTTCATCAAGTTGTTAGATGATTCACCATATCAGAATGAAAACATAAAACTCCATATAGGTTACAGAGATCACACATTCATTCGGCTTGCTAAGACATGCGAGTATACTTAAGATGTTGTGATAGCAAAAGCTCCAAATGCGGATTTGGGATATACATCCGAAAGAAACTACAGCATAAGATTGATGCCATTTTCTTCATCTCCATGCAAATTGTTGATTATTTTTCAATAAAAGATGATACATAAGTGAAAATGTACAACAGGCCGATGAGCAATGAATAAGAGTTTATGAGAATTATTGAAGAGAGCTCGAAGGTGGAATACATTATCAGATGAATTAAGCTTTTGGGTCTAAAAAGGAAAGAGAAAATATCTCAAAAGAGTCGAGCAAGTTTGGACTTCAAGTGCACTGCTAAATATGTATTTGGATTGCCAAATATAATTAGATTCGAGATTTGTTCGACAAAATGACTCAATGAGTTGATGGCTCATCGAATGCAATGGTATCAGATCGAGCATGGAACTGAGCTGTTGAAACGAATTTAAGAACTTTCAAATGGATTTGTCGAGATGATTCTTCCAAGTAAATGCAATTGTTAGGTTTAAAGCCGAATGTAAAGGGTGACTCTAGAGGTTACTAAGTAATGCATTGTTCTAGACATACAGTGATTAAAGCAGCTAAATGAAGTGTCTGAGGATCAAAATTTTATAAGGCACATTGAATAAACATTTTGTTTGTTGGTGGTGTTTTTCTTGATTGTGATAACGAGGGCAGTATTTTGAACCAATACTCAAACTCAAACGGTATTTTATAAAGTTGGTCTAACTGGTTGCTCACCCACCTGGCCTATCCCTTGGTTATAATTGTGTGGTTGGTGATTTGACATGTTCATCAAACCGTCTTATATACTGCCTCACTGAATACACTCTCTTGACTAATTGAATCATCGAAGGGAAGTGTTGTCACAATTATTTGAGGATTACTCGCCGAAATCATTAGTCAGAGGTGGGTGTGTGGCGAGCCTAAGGATGAACAAAATACATATCTTCAATCATTTGATTAAGGAATCCCACACCGCATAGGAGGAATCAATAGACAATGGGAATTTTTTATGTATTGAAGAGAGGTGAATTAAAGTTGCTACGTATTGTGAAATTCAGTGGGCTACATCGCACCTAAATATGAAGTTGTTTGATTAAAACATGCCTTCCTGACTTAATATATATGATAATAAGGCAATGTAGCTATACATGTTGCTATGATTCTAACAATAGTTCAAGCTAGCAACACAAAGGTATATCTTGCAATAAGTCATATAGGCATCCAAACTGTGGGTGATTGGCTTAATTCGAAGCGCAACAAAGTTTCATTATCATTACCGCCCCAAGTATATATACTGCAAGAATATATTTTAGCATGTTTCCTAAATAATTTGGCACTCTATGTAGATAACGGGCTTAATATAAAGGTAAGTGTAAAAAGATGGGTTCCAAAAAGGGAGCTTAAGTGGTCACTTTTTTTTTGAAATCACGAAATACTAATTTTGGACGTGAAAGTGAGGATAGTTACACTCAAAATTTTGAAATGGAACAAAAATAATGATCAAAATGTTCTGAGTCTATTTTCTAAACTACTAATTTATTTTGAAAATGGTGGAGATTAAGGGGTTCAAAAGAGGGACGTACAGAAATTGGTGTTGTTTTTGTCAGATAACATAACATAGCAACTCTTGTACGTCTCTAACACGGTGAAATTTTTTCACGTATTTTTAAAATTGCTCTAGTGAGAAATTAACTAACAGTATGTAGTTGATGCATTATTTTTTTGATAACTTTTTAATGAATACTTGATTTTTTACTAATTTTTTAAGTGGACATTTCCTGAAAAATAGAATTTTGGCCATGCTACTCCTACAAATTTTGGAAACTAATTTAAAAATAAATTATTTTTTAAAAATTTGTAGAATGGAATCTAGTTTCTAAAAATGTAATTTATTTGAAATTTCGATGAACAGTTAATTTATAACGAAAAAAACACCAAACACTATTTTTTTCCAAAAAAAAGACATAAACAAAAGAAATTATAGATGAAAGGATTAACATTGTCAGAAAGTGAAAAAAATTACATCATTGGATAGCTAAGAGAGAACCTACCATTACCCAGGTGTTCAATTTGTTCGACATTGAACCACGTGCAATCTTAATGGTGAGCACGGACTCGATTATGTGAAATATTATAGAATTTGCAAAAACACGTCTCTGATTATTGGGAATTCCCTCCAAACCTTTGGGTTGGTATTCCAAAGTAAATACCAAGCTCAAGGCTTGGGAATTTCCAAAGAAAGATATACCACAGGCGTGTTATAATGCGCTCGTGTTATATTTTAGTTTTGACATGGTTTTTTCATTTGTGAGGGATATGTATAGAAAGACATAACATGAGTGTTTTATACCGCACTTGCATTATGTCTTGTTTTATGTTAAATTCTACTATATTGAATGTAGGTTTATATATTTATATGTTTGTATGTACATGTAAGCTTGTATGTCATGTATGTATGTATGTATGTATGTATGTATGCATGCTTGTATGTATGTATGTATCAATGCATGTATATTGTATGTATGCCTATATGTATGTAAGATTGTATCTACACATATGCTTATATGTATGTAGGATTGTATGTGCATATGTATTATGCTTGTACATGTATGTATGTATGTATGTATGTCTTTAGAGGGAGGGAGAATTTTAATAGAGAAAGAGGTAGTGAGAGAGAGTCTGGAGAGAGGGAGAGGGAGTGGGAGAGAAGAGGTTGGAGTTAGAGGGACTTAGCTAGGTAGGGTGGGAGTGATAGAGAGAGAGAGAGATAGGGTTGGGAGAGAGAGAGAATTGAGAGAGAGGGGGAGAGAGAGAGAGGGAGAGAAAGAGATAGTTATGTAGGTAGGGTGCCAAAGGGAGAGACTTGAGAGTGTGAGGGCAAGTGAGAAGGAGAGACTTGAGAGATAGGTAGTGAGAGGGAGTGCAAGAGAGAGGGAGTGGCAGATAGAGGAAGTGTGAGTGAGAGACTTGAGAGAGAGAGAGGGAGATAGAGTGGGGTGGAGTGAGATGAAGTTATCTAGGTAGGGTGGTAGGGATAGATAGAGAGAGGGGAGAGAGAGAGAGAGAGAGAGAGAGAGAGAGTTACCTATGTAGGTTTCAAGAGGGAGAGACCTGAGAGAGAGGGAGAGAGGGATTAGTAGAGAGTGGGAAGGAGATAAAGAGATATAGATAGAGAGAGCGAGAGAGGGTGGTGGGTGCTGCCACAATAGTGGTTTACACTTTTTGGGAGATCTTGATTTTTGTTGAAATCACATATTTTTAGAAAATATAATGATTTAAGTCTTGAAAAGTTTCATTTAAAGGATTCCAATTGAAGAGGGTTTGATCAAACCACCTTAGACCAAGCTCCCTTCGATAGAACTCCGCTAGTTTTAAACCATACCTATAACGGAGTCTCCTTTACACCTATCAAAATGTTGATAAAAACCCACTTTTGATTTACCTTTTGGGGGATCGAATGAGTTCATTTAAAATTTATCTTTTGTAAGTATGTAGTCCTTATTATAAGCTTCCAAAAAATTATAATTTTAATTAAATTAAATTTGATTATTATATTTATTTTGTATTTCTTGTGAATGTAGGTTTTTAACCGAAAATCAAGCTCTTTGTTCTGCACATGTGGAAAAATAGTAGATTATCAAAATAAAATTTTGAAAAATATGTTCACACTTGGTATTGATGTCCTTGATCCATTAAAAATAAATAAAAAATTGATACATACAGAAATAGTTATGTTGTATACAGTCTACCTATGTCTGAATTGTAATTGGTTTGAATTTGAAACATGATTAAGGAAAAAAATTAATAAAACACTATGAAACCAAATGAACTAATTAGATATGATAATTACAAATCTAAATTCGAAAAAAAATAGAATTTTATCCTTCATACAAAAAAATTATATTGTATATGGTGAGCATCACTCCTTAAAAATTTTGTTTACTGATAAAAAACTAGTTTTCGAAGGAGATGAAAAAAAAAAAGTGCAATCTGATTCCAAAAGTTTTGAAAAAAAAAATATTTAGAACTTATAGACAAAACTTCACAAATCACTAGTTTGCATCATCTACAAATTCCTCACGGTTTAGTCGCTATAGGAGCCCGAATGTGAAGATTTAGTTGAAAAAAATCAGTTCAGTGTCCAGTTTGCCCAAAAATTGTAAACCAGTAGGGTATGTGCAGGATCATGATGGGCCAAAAAGTGGCAATATGATGGGCATGTGGCTGACGACTTTTTTTTTACCCAAAATTGATGACATGAAAAGGGTTTTTAAAGGAGATTCTCAAATTTCCATCAATATAAATTATTCTTTACTTTGAATTTAATAAATTATTATTATTCATTTTCTATTGAATTACGACTAAATTGTTGATTTTTAGGTTGATTGAGAAACATCTATAATTTTCAAACGGTATCATATTTTTTGAATCCAAAACATGCGTCACATTATATGATTCATATAATATAAGATTAAAAAATAACAAAATAAATTTCATTAAGTTTTGACCAAGTTAAGGTGGTCAGACATACGAGTCTTTATATTTTTTAAAATTTGTCATAAAAAAATTATAATTAATTATTTACTCAGAAAAGGATTACAAAAAAAATATGCATCACATCGGGACATGAGTCCTCTACTTATATCTAAAATTCTATTAAAAAAATATTATCATTTTAATGTGGTTAGGGTGGTCAGACATACACCTACTTTTTATTGTTTCCCTAAAATTTAAGTACAACTGTATTGAAATTTCAAATTTTTACCAAATAGATTTTATTTTTGTGTAAATAAACCTAGTAATTTAGAAACTACATTCAATTTACTAAAAATTCTATTCTTACATATTTTTGAAATAATATAGATAACTTATTCAAATTTTTATGTCAAGATGCCTAACTCTGATTTTTCTGAATTTTTTGCCACTTAAGGGCCTATTTTTTCCATGATGATCCTACACATACCGAGTATTGTGGGATTACCATCGTAGGGATTGATTGAGTGAGAGATATGTAGAAAGAGGGAGATGGTGGATAGATACAATTAGAGAGGGTAGGAGAGATGGAGGAAGAGAGAGGTGAGATGTATAGATTGAGAGAAAGGGATAGGGGTTGAGGGTATAGGGTATAGGGTTGAGGGATTAGGGTGGAGGACCTATAGGGTTGAAGGGGTGAGGGTTGATGGATTAGGGTTGAGGGTAGAGGGTATTGGGTTAAGGTTATAGGGTAGAAGGTTAAAGGGTTTAGGGTTAAAGGGTTTAGGGTTGAGAGTTTAGGGTTGATGGCAGAGGGTTTAGGGTATAGGTTTGAGGTTATATGGTTGAAGGATTAGGTTGAGGGTCCAATGTAAAGGGTAGAGGGTATAGGGGTTGAGGGTTTAGGGTTTAAGGGTTGATGGTTGAGGAATTAAGGGTTGAGGGTTGAGAATTGAGGGTTAAGGGTTTAATGTATAGGGTAAAGGGTTGAGGGTTGACAGTTGACGGTTGACGGTTTAAGGTTGAGGGTAGAGAATAGAAGGGTATAGGGTTAAGGGATTAGGGTTGAGGGTCCAATGTATATGGTAGATGGTATAGGGGTTGAGGGATTAGGGTTTGAGGGTTGAGGGTTGAGGGTTGAGGGTTTATAGATTAGGGTAGAGATTTTTCTTGGATTTAAGGGTTTAAGGGTTGAGGGATTAGGGTTGAGGGTTGAGGGTATAGGGTAGAGGATTTAAGGGTTTAGGGTTTAAGGGTTGAGGGTTAGGGGTTTAGGGTTTAGTGTTTAAGGGTTTAAGGGTTCAGGGTTTAGGGTACAGAGGGAGGGGGGATGAATAGAGAGATGGAGGGTGAAGTGAGATAGAGAGGAGAGAAAAGGAGGGAGGGATAGAGATATATGAGGGTTGATGATCCAATGTATAGGGTAGAGGGTTGAGAATTGAGGGTATAGGGTTGACAACCTATAGGGTTGAGGGAATAGGGTTGAGGGTACATATGGTTGAAGGATTAGGGTTGACAGTCCAATGTATAAGGTAGAGGGTATCGGGTTGAGGGTTTAGGGTTGAGGGTAGAAGATTTAGGGTATAGGGTCCAATGTATAAGGTAGAGGGTATAGGGGTTGAGGGATTAGGGTTTAAGGGTTGAGAGTTGAGAGTTGAGGGTTGAGAGATTAAGAGTCAAGAGGGTTGAGGGATTAGGGTAGAGAGTTTACTAAGTGGGTTTAAGGGTTTAATGGTTGATGGATTAGGGTTGATGGTAGAGGGTAGAGGATTAAGGATAGAGGTTAGAGGGTTTAAGGGTTTAGGGTTTAGTGTTTAGGGTTTAGTGTTTAAGGGTTTAAGGGTTGTGGGTATATGGTTGATGGATTAGGGTAGAGAGGGAGGGATGAATAGAGGGAGAGATGGAGGGATAAGTGAGATAGAGATAAGGAGAGAAGAGGAGGGAGGGACAAAGATATATGAGGGTCGAGGATCCAATGTTTAGGGTATAGGGTTGAGGATTGAGGGTATAGGGTTGAGGACCTATAGGGTTGATGGTTTAGGTTATTAGGTTGAGGGTATAGGTTTGAGCGATTAAGGTTGAGGGTACATATAGTTTAAGGAAGAGGGTTGAGGGTCCAATGTATAGGGTAGAGGGTATCGGGGTTGAGATTTTAGGGTTTGAAGGTTGAGGATTGATGGATTAAGGGTTGACGGTTCAAAATTGAGGGTTGAGGTTTTAATGTAGAGGGTAGAGGGTAGAGGGTAGACGGTTTAAGGGTTGAAGGTTGATGGTTTAAGGTTGAGGGTAGAGGATTGAGGGGATAGGGTTTGAGGATTAGGTTTGAGGGTCTTATGTATAGGGTAGAGAGTATAAGGGTTGAGGGATTAGGGTTTAAGGGTTGAGGATTGAGGGTTGAGGGATTAAGGGTCAACGCAATGAGGGATTAGGGTAGAGATTTTACTAAGTGAGTTTAAGGGTTTAAGGGTTGAGGGATTAGGGTAGAGGGAAGAGGGTATTGGGTTGAGGGTAGAAGGTAGAGGGTTTAAGGGTTCAGGGTAGAGGATTGAGGGTACAGTGTTAGGGGATTAGGGTTTACGGTCCAATATATAGGGTAGAGGGCATAGGGGTTGAGAGCTTAGGGTTTAAGGGTTAAGGGTTGAGGGTTGAGGGTTGATGGTTGAGGGATTAAGGGTATAAGGGTTGAGGGTCGAAGTTTGAGGGATTAAGGGTCAAGAGGGTTGAGGGACTAGTGTACAAATTTTACTAAGTGGGTTTAAGGGTTTAAGGGTTGAGAGTACAGGGTTGAGGGTACAGGGTATTGGGTTGAGGGTATAGGGTAGAGGGTTTAAGAGTTTAGAGTAGAGGATTGAGGGTATAGGGTTGGGGGATTAGGGTTGAGGGTCTAATGTATAGGGTAGAGGGTATAGGGCTTGAGGGATTAGGTTTTAAGGGTTGGGGGTTGAGGGTTGAAGGATTAAGGGTATAAGGGTTGAGGGTTGGGGGTTGTGGGATTAAGGGTCAAGAGGGTTGAGGGGTTAGGCTAGAGAGTTTACTATGTGGGTTTAAGGGTTTAAGGGTTGAGGTATTATGGTTGAGGGTATAGGGTATTAGGTTGAGGGTACAGGGTAGAGGATTTAAGGGGTTTAGGGTTTAGGGTTTAGGGTTTAGAGTTCATTGTTTAAGGGTTTAAGGGTTGAGGTTATACGGTTGAGGGATTGGGGTAGAGATAGAGGGATTAGGGTTGAGGGTATACGGTTGAGGCTTTAATGTTGAGGGTAGAGGATTGATGGTATAGGGTTGAGGGATTAGGGTTGAGGGTCCAATGTATAGGGTAAAGGGTATAGGGGTTGAGGGATTAGGGTTTAAGGGTTGAGGGTTGAGGGATTAAGGGTATAAGGGTCAAGGGTTGAGGGTTGATAGAATAAGGATCAAGAGGATTAGGGGATTAGGGTTGAGGGTATATGGTTCAGGGATTAGGGTAGAGAGAGAGAGATTAGGGTTGAGGGTAGAGGATTGAGGGTATAGGGTTGAGGGATTAGGGTTGAGGGTCTAATGTATAGGGTAGAGAGTATAGGGGTTGAGGGATTAGGTTTTAAGGGTTGAGAGTTGAGGGTTGAGGGTTGAGGGTTGATTGATTAAGGTTACAAGGGTTGAGGTTTGAAGGTTGGGGGATTAAGGGTGAAGAGGGTTGAGGGATTAGGGTAGAGAGTTTACTAAGTGGATTTAAGGGTTTAAGGGTTGAGGGATTAGGGTTGAGGGTAGATTATTGTTTTGATGGTAGAGGGTAGAGGGTTTAAGTGTTCAGGGTAGAGGATTGAGGGTATAGGGGTGAGGATTAGGGTTGAGGGTTGAGGGATTAAGGGTATAATGGTTGAGGGTTGAGGGTTGAGAGATTAAGGGTCAAGACAGTTGAGGGATTAGGGTAGAGAGTTTACTAAGTCGATTTAAGGGTTTAAGGGTTGAGGTATTAGGGTTGAGGGTAGAGGGTATTGGGTTTAGGGGTTAAGGGTTTAGGGTAGAGAATTGAGGGTATAGGGTTGGGAGATTAGGGTTAAGGGTCCAATGTATAAGGTAGAGGGTATAGGGGTTGAGGTATTAGGGTTTAAAGGTTGAGGGTTGAGGGTTGAGGGATTAAGGGTATAAGGGTTGAGGGTTGAGGGTTGAGAGATTAAGGGTCAAGAGGGTTGAAGGATTAGGGTAGAGAGATGGATTAGGGTTGAGGGTATATGGTTGAGTCTTTAAGGTTGAGGGTAGAGGATTGAGGGTATAGGGTGGAGGGATTAGGGTTAAGGGTCCAATGTATAGGGTAGATGGTATAGGGGTTGACGGATTAGGGTTTAAGGGTTGAGGGTTGATGGTTGATGGATTAAGGGTATAAGGGTTGAGGGTTGAGGGTTGATGGATTAGGGTAGAAAGTTTACTAAGTGGGTTTAAGGTTTGATGAATTAGGGTTGAGGGTAGAGGATATTGGGTAGAGGGTAGAGGGTAGAGGGTTTAAGGGTTTAGTGTTTAGGGTTTAGGGTTGAGTGTTTAAGGTTTTAAGAGTTGAGGGTATACGGTTAACCGATTAGGGTAGAGAGAGAGGGATTAGGTTTGAAGGTATATGGTTGAGGCTTTATGGTTTAGGGTAGAGGATTGAGGGTATAGGATTGAGGGATTAGGGTTGAGGATCCAATGTATAGGGTAGAGGGTATAGGGGTTGAGGGATTAGGTTTACGGGTTGAGGGTTGAGGGTTGAGGGATCAAGGGTATAAGTGTTGAGGGTTGAGGTTTGAGGTATTAAAGGTCAAGAGGGTAGAGGGATTAGTGTAGAGAGTTCACTAAGTGGGTTTAATGGTTTAAGGGTTGAGGTATTAGGATTGATGGTACAGGGTATTGGGTTGAGCGTAGAGGGTTTAAGGGTTTACGGTTTAATGGTTCAAGGTAGAGGATTGAGGGTATAGGGTTGGAGGATTAGGGTTGAGGATCCAATGTATAGGATTGAGGGTATAGGGGTTGAGGTATTAAGGGTATAAGGGTTGAGGGTTGAGGGTTGATGGATTAAGGTTCAAGAGGGTTGAGGGATTAGGGTTGAGGGTATATGATTGATGGATTAGGGTAGAAAGAGATTGATTAGGGTTGAGGGTATATGGTTGAGGCTTTAAGGTTGAGGGTAGAGGATTGAGGGTATAGGGTTGAGGGATTAGGGTTGAGTGTCCAATGTATAGGGTAGAGGGTAGAGGGGTTGAGGTATTAGGGTTTAAGGGTTGAGGGTTGAGGGTTGAGGGTTGAGGGATTAAGGGTATAAGGGTTGAGGGTTGAGGGTTGAGGGATTAGGGTAGAGAGTCTACTAAGTGGGTTTAAGGGTTTAAGGGTTGAGGTATTAGGTTTGAGGGTAGAGGGTATTGGGTTGAGGGTAGAGGGTAGAGGGTTTAAGGGTTTAGGGTTTAGGGTTTAGGGTTAAGTGTTTAAGGGTTTAAGGGTTGAGGGTATATAGTTGAGCAATTAGGGTAGATAGAGAGGGATTAGGTTTGAAGGTATATGGTTGAGGCTTTAAGGTTTAGGGTAGAGGATTGAGGGTATAGGGTTGAGGAATTAGGGTTGAGGGTCTAATGTATAGGGTAGAGGGTATAGGGGTTGAGGGATTAGGGTTTAAGGGTTGAGGGTTGAGGGTTGAGGGATTAAGGGTATAAGGGTTAAGGGTTGAGTGTTGAGGGATTAAGGGTCAAGAGGGTTGAGGGATTAGGATAGAGAGAGAGGGATTAGGGTTGAGGGTATACGAGGTAGGCTTTAAGGTTGAGTGTAGAGGATTGAGGGTATAGGGTTGAGGGATTAGGGTTGAAGGTCCAATGCATAGGGTAGAGGTTTTAATGGTTTAGGGTTTAAGGGTTGAGGGTTGAGGGTTTAGGGTTTAGGGTTGAGGATAGAGGGTTGAGGTTTTAAGGTTGAGGGTAGAGGATTGAGGGTATAGGGTTGGGGGATTAGGTTTGAGGGTCCAATGTATAGGGTAGAGGGTTTAAGGGTTGACAAATTAGGGTTTAAGGGTTTAGGGTTGAGGGTTGAGGGATTAGGGTTTGAGGGTTGAGTGTTGAGAGAGGGAGAGGGGGTAGGAGGGATAGAATTGAGAGAGAGATAGAGAGGGAGTGGTAAGTGAGGTAGAGAGAAGGAGAGAAGAGGAGGCAGGGAAAAAGATATATGAGGGTTGAGGGTCCAATGTATAGGGTAGAGGGCATCAGGGTTTGAGGGTTCAGGATAGAGGGTAGAAGGTTTAAGGGTTTAGGGTTTAGGGTAGAGGGTTTAGGGTTTGAGGGTATAGGTTTTAGGGTTTATGGTTGAGGATTTAAGGGTAGAGGTATTAAGGGTTGTGGGTTGAGGGTAGCGGTTAGAGAGAAAGAGATAGAAAAGAAACTTATAAAAAAATCAACTTTCTCATAACATGAGCGTGTTTTAAAATAGTAGAGATATGACTATTATTTTAGCAAGACATAATGCACTCACATTATTATACGGTGTGTTATAACACGAACGTGTTTTGGCTTGCTCTAAAAATGGTAAAAAAACTCAATATACCTATGATCTCAAGTCCCATATTTAGCATATTCTCTTGGTTTTGCATGTGCTCTGACAAAAAAGAGATTTTTGATGATGTTGTGAAGTGTGCATGCATTTTTTTCACATTATACCACCTTTTTCATGATATTTCCACCACCTTTGTGTGAAATAGCAGATTTTTCACATTGAAAGGCATATAATATCAATTCAAGTCTAAATTCCATTCAAAATTGATATACAATTGAAGTTTTGAGGGGAACAAGCTTTTCAAAAAGTCAAATTATTGAGGAGTTTGAAGAAAGAAGAAGCAAAGGCTACATAATTGGGTATAAATCCTCAATTTAAAACTCTAGTTTTTTAGATATGTGAATTATTTACACATTTTCATTCATTTTATTATGGCTTGCTTTCATTTTTGTTATTTTTCATATTCCATGTTTATCATTGGTTGTTTGTCATTATAACCTTAGCTTGTCAATGCACATTTTAAATTACAAAATTCTTTACACTTGCCAATTACATTTTTAAACCACATCTCTTAGAGGCATTTTTTTATTTAACAATTGACTTACCCTGTGTATGCTTCCATATTTTTTATACACATATATATGACATAAGTTATAAGGAATTAAAATAAAACATCATTTCTTGATCCTTTATTATGGATGTGCATACCACTCTCCAAAGATTTCATTTTTGTATAGGCATGGTGGATGTTGGAAAATGTAGTTGAATTTCGTTTTACACCTACAATTTGTATATGCTTGAAATTTACTAAAGCCTTTTCAATAAATCTATTATTTGCATTCCATGCATTCATTATAGTCCACGATGACATATCTCATTGAGGTATTTTTTCAAACAGTTATACCAAGCATTTGATTGCCTTGTCTATGCTAGCAAATTTTTCATACATGTCTCTAAAAATTTGGAATATACTGCTCCCACATTGATAGATCTTTGAATCTATTTTGGTTTTCATCTCTACTTCTAAATTTACTTCATCACTAAACCTACCTCATCACTTATGTTGTGATATATTTTAAATGTTTCCTTGATTAGTCTACCTACAAGGGATTCTAACCCTTCTCTCCTCTATTTCAAGACTCTTTATTCTGAAGGCTAAATTAGCAACATGGGGAAAGGTGCAGCCTATCTTGCAATCATGGCTCAAAATGGAAGCATGGGAAAGGTTTTTAAATTATTTTACAATAATTTTTTCATATAAATGCATGCAAAATGTGGTAGCATTGACAAGATAGTGAGCTTAGCAAGATAGTGAGCTTGGCAAGATAGTCAGCTCACTCGCTAGCTTCCCAATGCGGTAGGGTTGACAAGGTAGGGGAAGTGTATGCCTCATATAAATGGGGTCTATGGTAATCATACTCTTGTACAAGATGATTGTAATCATTTTGTATGAAGCCTTGAATGACATATATTTAATTTATTTATATGGACATTTTTTAGGAACTAATATTTGTCTCATTACCATGCTACAGGTAAAATTATTTGCAATTCTGAGGAAACGAACAAGGAAGAAACTAACAGATGAAGAGTATGAAACCAATAAAGAAAAGGAGAGACAATGGGTGAGAACATATCGTGAGAAGAAGAAATTGGATACGATTGATGAAAACAAGCCAATTGAAGATAAACCTAAAGCATCAAAAAGAGAAAATGCATTGGCAAAACAAAGGGCACAAATTTGAAAGAATCATGGTAAGATAGATTCAGATACCATAGTTGAAGACACACCCTCTAATACAAGTGAATATGGAGGGACACCATTAAGCACAAGTGAATATGGAGGGACACCATCTACCGCAAGTGAATATGGAGGGACACCATCTACCACAAGTGAATATGGAGGGACACCATCTACCACAAGTGAATATGGAAGGACACCATCTATCATAAGTGACTATGAAGGGACACCATCCACCACACCTCAAGTTGAGAGTACATCATCACTCGGATTTGACAAAGAAGGTATGCAATCATCCCCATGTCAACCTCAAAACATGTCAACTATCCCACCCTCGATGAAAGGTAGGAGATCTAGCCCACCTCACTTTAATATTGATAAAATTCCTAATGTTAGGAGTATGTACCTAGGATAACACCACCTATAATTTTGCGTAGAAATCCAAAGTATTTGATTAATATTGATGAGGATATTTTGAAGCACATGAAAGGTAATATTTCAGCACTCAATTGTAGAAGATATACTAATAAGATTTGGAAATCGTTCTTTGAAAGGCTAAATGAGACCACAAGACGTCAACTATTTGTTGAAATGATGCGAGGTATAAAGTATAGAAACATCATGAAGACTCTTGGGCTGAGTAGATAAAATGGTTCAAGTGAAAGCACTATTGTGAAGAATCTAATGTTATGAGAGTTTGGGTAAGACCTCATGCTCAAAGGATAGTAATGTCACCTGACATGTCATTACATCAACTTTGGTAAGTAGTTAGACAAAGAGAGCTTGTCTCATTAGAAAGACGAGTGAACAAAAGAGAATTAATAGAAAGACTTTATCAAGATCCATTCAAAGGCGGCAAAGAATTGAGGGCACAAATTCAAATGAATTATGAGCATTCTCGGGGAGACTACCACAAAAAGATAAAAAAGTTGTTGAAGCATTGAGAACACTAATTGAAGAGTATTGGAAGAATAACACAAGGCCATCTCTGAATCAAATGGATGTGGTAAGAAGTAGAATTGATAGTCGGAACCATGAACCACATCCAAAGCATTTTTTGGATACGACTCAAACCCAATTTTTTCGTAAATTTCAACATGCTTATCCTCAAATTAGTATTTTTCAAAAATATTTTAAAATGATTAAACCTTTTTATGTCAAGATAAATCACACACACACTACCTTCTATTGTAGAGTACATATTGAATTCTCTAAGAATTATGATGTTTATCATTCTATATGTTTAGATTTGCATACTAATGATGTTTTTTAGGATTGTGGCATAGAAGCCCCACCAAAATCTTCAAGAGAGTTCTTATCAAAAAAATTATGTGAAATATAAGATGGACAAATATTCTATAGGACAACATGCTTGGATAGTTCACGCGAGCGTTGTTGTGGCTTGCAATATATGCCAGTATGTCAACACATGGAAATCACATATGAGGTGGGAAAAAAACTAGTAGAGTTCAGGAAGTATAAAATAGTGGCATATGCTAAAAAAGATGGTAATCAAGCAAAAAGGTGTAATTTGGCTATTCAGAAGATTCCAGTGTATCAATTTATGTCCATATTTTGTCACAATATATTGTATGAGTATGCAAGGCATACCCATAGAGCCCAATTATTGGACATGCAATTCAATCTATGCAAGGACACCTTTCCAATTGGTAGCATAGTTTCAGTGTTTGATTTTGCAAAGAACTACACTCTACAGCCACAGCGTGAGGTGCAGTCACAATATTATGACTCCACACAGGTTTTGATATTTGTGCACATAGCATTCATTCATGCAACTGATAGTACAGAGGACCAAAGAAAGGTATTGAGGGAGTATCACTTTTATATTAGTGATGATCACACACATTCTCCATAGTTCATGCAAGGTTTCTTCCAGATGTTCTACAATGATTTAGCTCAGAGTGGCATAGCATATGGTCGGTAAATAATATGGTCAGATAAATATGAAGAACAATTCAAGAACTTGTGCATGTTCTATTGGTTGATCAGGATGTATGTCATTACAGGTGTTCTGCATATGTGGAACTTTTGTGAGGTCGGGCATGGAAAGGAGGAGCATGATGGTGTAGGAGCATGTGTGAAAAGAGCATTAGAATGAGAACAGTTAAAGTATAAAGACAATGCAAAGTTGATAGATGCAAAATCAATCGTCGAGTGGTGTAATGCTTTGATGGGCCCAAGTAATGAAGGTACATCTTCAGTTCATAGATATTTTTGGTTGATGGATGATACTAACATTGCACTATATGAGGATTATTGTACACTAATAGGATCGAGTGAGATACACTCTTTCCTTAGCTCATATGCAAGTTCATGGAGTAACAATACACGAAAGATTGCATTCTTTTGTCCTTCATGTACAATGCAAGCCAGGAATGATTGTGAGTCAAAGGAGTGGGTTGAGAGATGGTCATTAAATTATCTTAGTCCACTTCACAAGTATCGCCCGTCGACAGCTTTGGAACTAACACAAATGGATTCATTGGTCGAATTTGACCACATATCAAATCTAGTTCAACCAGGTAATATATCTACTTTCTTAGTTTTTGAAATTCCTATTGTTATCTTACTTTGTAGTGTATTTGTAATGGACTAATTTCAAGAAATTATCTGCACATATCAATTTAGGGCATGTTTATGCAGTTATTACAAATGAAGACAATGAAGAGGGAATAGACTATTACTTGTTTCATTATGTTGAGGCTAAAATTAAATTGGAGGCCCTAGTTATAGATGGAGAAAACGTTGAATACCTTATAGGTTCAATTGTTGTTATTGGAATGTGGCTTAGAAGGTACCCACATAAGAGAGTTAAATATTGGTTGTTTCAGGACTTTCACACACATCGTAAGATTCTTCATTACTCAAACCTTTTCATGGCATCCAATGTTCATTTTACCAAATATGAGGGTAGACCTTTGAACAAGACCTTGTGGAAGGTTCGTGAGTCTGGCCATGAGGCAATACTTGACACAATAAAGAGTAGAGGAGACTCGGATGGTTCGTTGGATTAATTTTTAAGTATGCACATTGGTTCTTCTTAATTTTTACTTGTATTCACATCAATTTTTATGATGTCAATGCTATCATCTTCTTTTAATTTTCCTATTTGTAAGTAACCTACTAAAAATTGATTGGTGTCCCCTTGTAGAAAATATTGATTTATGAGCCATTGAAGATAATCTCAGCCAAAAAATCAATGCAACATCCTTATTTTGATGATCTTGACAAATCTCAATTATGATTTATAGCCATTATAAAAGTGTGTGTGAAGCTTGGCAAGGGAATTTCAAGTTAACCTTATGATGAGCACCTATGATGTAGACATTATAAGAGCATCTCAAATTTCAAGTTATTTTATTCATGAGAGGTGTTGTGTGCAATAGGTATCTTGGAACTCTCAGTGAAGATGTATGACTAGGAGTAACTAAGTTGAGATACTGGCATGCCTATCCTCAATGGAAGCATCGATATTTATGCCTTATTGTTCTTGAGTTGGAACCAAATGGTATGGATTTGTTTTCTATAAGTATCTTCCATCTATTTTCATTTCATTTCCATTGTGGATGCTCTTTCTTTTTCTTCTTTTACTTTGCATATTTGTAAGTAAACTACTAAAAATTGATTGGTGTCTCCTTGTAGAAAATGCTAATTTATGAGTCATCGAAGAGATCTCAGCCAAAAAATCAATTCAAAATCCTTATTTTGATGATTTTGACAAATCTCAATTATCTCCCTTTAATAGCTAGCACCAATTGACTAACATATTATAAAAACTTCATTTATTAAAAAAAATCAACCTAATGATTATATATCAATATCAATATAGCATACAGTATATTGAAATAAACACTTGTAATGAGATTTACTCAAATTTTCAAATTTATTGTTGCCTTCAAACATTTGTAATTCAAGCAACGTAATCCCTTAACAGTCCAAATTGAAACAAGGGAAATAATCTTTAATGGACTGTTACTTGGATACCATGTCAACTACAGGAATTTCGACTGAGGAATCAGGATCATATAGGGAACCTCTACAAAAACCTCTCTCAGCTTTTGTTATCTCAAAGTCATTTTTTTGTGGTGTCCAAATTTGACTTGATGGAAAAAGTGTCAATTGCAAGCAATATAAAGTTGCAAAGTGTTGCAACTTTCATTCTGCAACTTATGTTACCAAATAGACTATTCCAATGTATCTGAATGGGTAGGTTTATGCTAGGCATGGTCCTCTTTCACACCCAAACACATGGAATCATTCTGATCTACGTTCAACCGGCTCGATCCCTTAAGGGTCCAAAGTGCAAAAGGGCATCAATATTTGATGAAATATTACTCAGAAACCGTGGTGCTTAAAAAATATTTGTCTAATCCTATGAGATCATGTTGGGCCCCTCTACAATAACCTCTCTCGGTTTTTGTTATCCTGGACTCATTTTCCTGTGGTGTCTAGTTTTCACTTGATGGAAAAAGTGTCAAATACAAGCAGTGCAAAGTTGCAAAGTGGTGCAAATTTCATTTTGTAACTCATGTGATCAAATGGATTGTTCCAATGCATCTAGATGGGTGGGTTTACACTAGGCATGGTCCTCTTTCACACCCAAACATGTGGAATCACTTTGAGCTACATTCAACCGTTGGAATCTCTTAAGAGTCCAAAATACAAAATGGTTGCAAACTTTACTATGTTGTTACTTGAATACCATGATTCTTAGAAACTTCTCATCTAAGCCTATGGGATCATGTTGGGCCCCTCTACAATAACCTCTCTTATTTTTCACTATCTCGAAGGGATTTTGCTGTAGTGGTGAATTTTCACTTGGGGAAAAAGTTGTCAAATGCAAGTAGTTGAAAGTTGCAAAGTGGTGCAACTTTCATTTTGCAACTCGTGTGATGAAAAAACTATTCCAATGCATCTAGATGGGTATCTTTATGCTATACATCATCCTCTTTTGCACCCAAACACATGGAATCGCTCCGAGCTACATTCAACCAGTAGAATCCCTTAAGAGTCCAAAGTGAAAAATAGCTGTAAACTTTAGCATGTTGTTACTCGGATACCGTGATGCTTAGAAACTACTCATTTGATGAAAATGGGATGAATTTTGGCCCCTATATAATAACCTCTCTAAGTTTTCACTATCTCAAAGTCATTTTCCCGTGGTGGAAAATTTTCACTTGGGGAAAAAGTTGTCAAATACAAGTAGTTGAAAGTTGCAAAGTGGTGCAACTTTTGTTCTGCAACTTGTGTGATGAAATGGACTGTTCCAACACATCTTGATGGTTAATTTTCCACTAGGTTTGGTCCTATTTCACACCTAAACATGCAAAATCACTTCGAGCTACATTCAACTGACAGAATCCCTTAAGAGTCCAAAGTGCAAAATGGTTGCAAACTTCAGCATGTTCTTACTCGAATATTGTGATTCTTAGAAACTTCTCATCTGATCCTATGGGATCACGTTGGGCCCCTCTACAATAACCTCTCTCAAGTTTTCACTATCTTGGAGGAATTTTCTTGTGTTGGCGAATTTTCACTTGGGGAAAAAGTTGTCAAATGCAAGTAGTTGAAAGTTGCAAAGTGGTGCAACTTTTATTCTGCAACTCATGTGACAAAATGAACTATAACAACACATTCAAATGGGTACATTTATGCTAGGCATAGTCCTCTTTCACACCCAAACACATGAAATTTCTTCAAGCTACATTCAAACGACAGAACCTCTTAAGAGTCCAAAGTGCAAAATGGCTACAAACTTCAGCATGTTGTTACTCAGATACCATAATTCTCATAAAACTTCTCGTCTAAGACAATTTGATCACTTTGGGCCCCTCTACAATAACCTCTCTTGGTTTTCACTATCTCAAAGGATTTTTCCCGTGGTGGCGAATTTTCACTTGGCAAAAAAGTTGTCAAATGCAAGTAGTTGAAAGTTGCAAAGTGGAGCAACTTTTTTTCTAAAACTTGTGTGACCAAATGAGATTTTATAATGCATCTAGATGGGTAGGTTTATTCTAGGAATGGTCCTCTTTCACACCCAAACACGTGGAATCGCTCTGAGCTACATTCAACCGGTAGAATCCCTTAAGAGTCCAAAGTGAAAAATGGTTGCAAACTTCAGCATGTTGTTACTCAGATATCATGATGCTAGAAACTTCTTTTTTGATCCAATGGCATCATGTTGGGCCTCTCTACAATAACCTCTCTCATTTTTCACTATCTCTGAGGTTTTTTCCCGTGGTGATGAATTTTCACAGGGTCAAAAAGTTGTCAAATGCAAGTAGTTAAAAGTTACAAAGTGGTGCAACTTTCATTCTTCAACTCATTTGACCAAACAAACTATTCCAATGCATCTAGGTGGGTAAATTTATGCTAGGCATGGTCCCCTTTCACACCCAAACATGTTGAATCGCTTTGAGCTACATTCAACCAGCAAAATCCCTTAAGATAAATGTTTAAAGACTATTCAAGATAAATTTTTGTATGATAATGTGTCAATAAGTAATACATATTAGGGTGGAGGTTCTCCAACCAAACATAATTCAACAACCCTTTCAACTTAGGAACCCTAATTTGATGTTCTTCTCACAATTTTCTCAATCTTGGTTATAGCATTCCAAATAGTGCAAATTGACCATATCTTTTAGAGAAGGCCTCAAACCTTGAAACTAAACATCATTCCAAGTAGGCCCTTTAGTAACATATCACAAAAGTGGGTATGATTTTTTTGGAACAAATAACTCAAAATTGGACTACTATTCTTCTCTTAAAGCCTAATTAGGCTAGTTTGAATAGGGGTTTATTTATTCTTTACATTCCATGTCTCAATTCTTCTCACAAATAGCTTAGACATGTCTCCTAGGGTATTCATATGCTCACCAAACCAATTCCCACAATTTCCCAATGCTTCTTTATCAAACCCTAACCTCTAGCCATCCTTTCATGCCTAAAAACCATGAAATTTCATCTAGGGCATCACCCAATCAACTTCTAACTCTATCTCTTGCCCCTGCAACTTGGAAAACACACAATACACCTAATCTACCTCTATTCCACTGAGTTTGATAATATTTCAATAATGGAATGAGATTTCTACATTTTTCTTCCTTTCAACCCTCTTGAACTAGGGTTTCTAATATGTCTTAGGCAAAATGGTAATAAAATCCTCAAAACTTAATGAAAATCAGTAAGACCAACACCAAAAAAAATCTGATTTAATTCTCCATCCAATACAATCAACCTCAATTCAAGAAACATCCTTACATAATCGTACAATGCTTTGAAACAACAAGAAACATTAGAAATATGTACAAAAATAGGGGTTTATATTGAACTCTCTCCAAAATACAAGTCATCGGCCTTAGGCTCACCTTTTCAAGGCCAATTTAAACATATTACATCAGTTTTCTAACTTCCCTTTGAATTCCAATGACCCAAAACCTTCTTTCCAACCGATGACCCTTCTGGTGTAGGGGCACCAAGTTCATTTTACAAATTTGGTCAAGAAAGGTCTCAATGATAGGTGTCTAGAGTGTTGAGTCTTATTTTTGTTCAATAAGGTCATAATAGGCCATATTTTAATGTATTGAGTCATTTTGGTTGGTTTAGAGTTCATATGGTCATGTAAAAGTGTAAAAAAAATCAAAATTGGGAATAACAATCAAGGGAGTTCAAAGGTTAGTTGAGTCGGTTTAATCAGTTTGTTTTGATGTGGAAGGGTTAAAATAGCCTCACACAATTTTAGGTAGGGTTAGATTATTTGTACTTAAGATTGAAGCAATAATAATACAGTTTTCCTTATAATTTTTCTGGTAAATTGTTGCTCCAATACTCTGTACTATTCCGTACAAGACGATTATGCTTTGAAATGCATTGTATTTTATGAGGGCATGTGTTATCTTTTTTTTCGATTTTGAGTGATTGTATTTCATCAAGTTTTAAATTTTTTACAAGCATTCTTCTGGGAACGGGTCTGTAACACCTTGTTGAGGGTTTGAAAGTGTTCAAAATGCAAAGTTGACCCATTCCACTGGTAGAATAGGCTATAAATTGGTGGAATGGGTACTTGTAGGTATTTTTCAATGTTGAAGTATTTTTTTGGAGTACGGAAGGTGATTTGTATAGTTTTTTGTGATGCCCTAGTTGCATTTCATGAGGTTTTGGGGTTCAATTTGATGGTTAGAGGTTACGATCGGTTGTAAAACCCTTGGAAAAATATTTGTGAAGGATGGAATAGCTTAGGAAGACATATTAGAGGGTTTTTGAGGTGTTGGAAAGGTGAACCAAGTTTTGGAGTGTTGATTTCCAATAAACCCGTATGAAACCTAGCCTAGAATGGCTTAAACAAGGGTTTAGTGCTTGAATGCATTAGTGAAGGTTTTGGTGACTAAAACTTGTTGATTCAGTGCATTTAAGACCTACTAAGAGTTTTGGAGTTGATTTTGGGTGTTTCGATGAAGAACTTCATTGAATTGCTTTCTAAAAGTGGTCTATTTAGGCTAAGGGGCAACTTAGTAGCAGTGTTTTGAAGAATATGTTCCAAAGGATCCATATGAGATTTTGTGATATATTTTGAAAAGGCTTAAAGGGTGTTTGAAACTTCTTTTGGTTTCTAGGTTTGTGGACTTCTCTAAAAGATATGGCCCATTTGCTCTATTTGGAATGTTACAAAGTAAGAATGATGGAGTTTTGGAACAAGGTTAAGATAGGGTTTTGTTGATTGAAAGAGTGTTCAAATCAGTTTGAATTATGATTTTTTTGAGGTTGCCTCCCTGCTCTTCATCACCTTCCTATTCCCTTTTTTGCATATTTTGCAATTTTGCAACAATGACAACATTTGCAAAGTTGACAACTTGACTCGACAAACCACCTAGCAACCTAATCAATGAATCAATACACATGTGATATGGTCAGTACATGATCTTATTACAAAATAAAACACAACCAAACCAAAAATGACAAAATTGCCTCATGGAGGAAAGAAATCAACTAGGTGCTCTTGCACCAAGAAATCAACTAGGTATTCCTAGAAATATTGAAGTTGTTTAGCATCAACTAATAAAGTTATTTAGCATCAATCAATAAATATTCAAGATAAACCATGAAGGATAGAAATGATCAATGCTAGGGCTAACCAATTAATAATTATACATGTGAATAAGTCAAGCATACATGTGAATAAGGGAAGCACAAGTACTTAAAAACATGTAAGCCTTGAAGTATACACACGAATACATAGGATACGTAAATTAATACAAAGTATATGCATGAATACAAGGTATATGCATGAAAACACATAAGTCGTAAAGTGTGCATTGGAATACACCTAAGTGACAAAGTATACATGTAAATTGTAAAGTATACACTTGAATACACGTAACTCATATCTATTAAACCATGGATTTATAATGCAAATATGGACACCATCGATAAAAGAAGATTTGTATTAACCAAATAGCCATGTAGGCATACATCATTATATGTCGATATAAGTATAAAATATATACAAAATAGCCATATAGGCTTACAATAATGTCATATAGGCATACAATGTCAAATATATCCAATATGTAAAATATGTACAAAAATGCCATATAGGCATACAACAAAGGGCTCTGGAATCAAAAGTCATTGCTCTACATTCTCTCGAAATAAACTCTTTCCCTTTGCTTGTTGGTCGGATGGCAATAGGTCTGACACTCATTTATTTTGAGGTTGAGGAGTGTTCCTAGTGCTCCTCCTAGTGTTTAGCTCCTAGTGAAGTTGTATCTATTACAATAAGAAGTAAAGATATTAATATATAGAAATTACATTATAAAAAATGATATATTTAACAAAATAATCAGTTATTGCCAGTAGACGATCTCTCTCCTCGCAAGAAATATTTGCATACTCATTTTGTGGTGCGTTGAAGCTATGTAGAAACCATCCAAAGAGAAATTAAACTTTGAATAAAAAATGGTTTGATTATTCACTAATAACTATAAAAAAAAATCCAATAGTGGCATGGTGTGATGGTTGAGTTGTTGTGTTGTTATTCTTTCCATCAAGGTTCAAACCCCATTGGGGTGGAAATTTTTGATAATTTATCTTGGGGATGAGGTCCCTCGTTTGTGACCTCACCGGTTCATAGCTCTAGGTCAAAAGCTAAGTTGAAATTTAGTAATCTACCTCATACCTCCTCTTTCAGAACCATCGAGGACTCTATAGTAGATGAAACATCGAGCTCCATTTTCATATGAACATTTGGAGGTGTATCTGCTTCCAACATCTAAAAATAAAACAACAAATTATTCAATCACAAAAACTACAATAGAAATTCATGTCATGGCTTATAATGTATGAGATAATGAACAAAACTTTGAGTACTTATTAAACCATATATTTTTTACTATCATGCTTACTATTTTCCCTATCCATAGCTTGTTCGAAAGCACCTATTTTTATGCTTTTACCCATAGCAGCAAGGTGGTGAACCATTTGATAAAATTATTTCGTAGACATGTGTGATAACTGTGGTAGCATAGAGAAGGTAGTGAACTATTTGAAAAAATTCCTCAAAGAAATGGGGTCTCATGGCATGATGGAATTCCATTACAAACAAATATGTCATGGTATTACATCACCATAAGACAGCATTTCTTTGAGGCATTTTTTCAAACAATTCATTGTCTTCTCTATGGTATTATGTTCGGATGGGGTGGATGGTATAGAGTGGTCTTGTTTATGAGATGGAGGGTGATCATGACATGAAGAGAGAGGGGTGGGGACATAAACAAGTGGAATAAAAGGTGGAAGGATCCATGGATTGGTAAATTGAGGATGAGGACCTTGAAAATAATTTGGAGGGGATTTTGGCTAAAGGGTTGGTTTATATTCTTCAAGCGGTGAGTTGTTTGAAAAATACCTCAAAGAAATGTGGTCTCATGGTGATGGAATGGTATTCCATCACCATGAGACCACATTTCTTCAAGGTATTTTTTCATACTACTCACTTCCTTGACTATGATATTGCTTACTATTATGCTTTGATAGATTTTTTCCAAGCATCTATAGTTTGTTGGAAAACACATATTTTAGGGTTTTAGCCATAGCAGCAAGGAAGTCAGTAGTTTGATAAAATTATTTGGTACATGTATGTATGGAAAATGTGGTAGCATAGACAAGGTGGTGAGTTGTTTGAAGAAATTCCTCAAAGAAATGTGGTCTCATGGTGATGGAATGGCATTCCATCACCATGAGACCACATTTCTTCGAGGCATTTTTTCAAACTACTCATGCATTTTCTATGCTATTTCTTACTATTATGCTTTGATATATTTTTTCGAGCATCCATAGTTTTTTGGAAAGCACCTATTTTAGGATTTTAGCCATAGCAGCAAGGAAGTGAGTAGTTTGATAAAATTCTTTGGTACACATGTATGAAAAATGTGGTAGCATAAAAAAGGTGGTGAGGTGTTTGAAGAAATGCCTCAAAGAAATATGGTCTCATGGTGATGGAATGGAATTCCATCACCATGAGACCACATTTCTTCAAGGCATTTTTTCCAACTACTCACTGCCTTGTCTATGCTATTGCTTACTATTATTCTTTTCAATAGATATTTTCCAAGCATCCATAGTTTGTTGGAAAGCACCTATTTTAGGATTTTAGCCATAGCAGCAAGGAAGTGAGTAGTTTGATAAAATGATTTGGTACACATTTATGGAAAATGTGGTAGCATAGAAAAGGTGGTGAGTTGTTTGAAGAAATCCCTCAAAGAAATGTGGTCTCATGGTGAGGGAATGGCATTGCATCACCATGAGACCACATTTCTTTGAGGTGTTTTTCAAACTACTCACTACCTTGTCTATGCTATTGCTTCTATTATGCTTTGATAGATTTTTTCCAAGAATCCATATTTTGTTGGAAAGCATCTTTTGTAGGATTTTACCCATAGCAGCAAGGAAATGAATTGTTTGATAAAATGCTTTGGTAGAAATGTATGGAAAATGTGGTAGCATAGAAAAGGCAGTGAGTTGTTTGAAAAAATGCCTAAAATAAATTGGGTCTCATGGTGATGGACATCACCATGAGACCACATTTCTTTGAGGCATTTTTTAAAACAACTCATTGCCTTGTCTATGCTACTTCTTACTATTATTCTTTCATATATTTCTTCCAAGCATCCATAGCATAGACAAGGTAGTGAACTGTTTGAAAATATGCCTCAGTAAAAAGTGGTCTCATGGAATGTCATGACAATAAAATGCAATTAGAAGTTGCTCCTACTTATTACTTATGCTATGTGAAGTAATTGCATCACTGCTTATGTTGAATTTATAAACAACTATATTGTAGTTGAAATTTTGTCATCTATAAACATCTAGTTATTAGTTATGGAATGTGAAGTAATTCTTTGAGTTTGAAAGATGTCTAATGCAATATAACCAACGATATGAATATAAACTACACAAATCTATTACTTTTACGATTCATTAGTTAAACTCTTTATTCTATTGCTTATGTGTAGGTTTTTGTAAATCCACTGGCACTAGGAGGTGTTCCCACAAAACCTCCAATATTAGCCTATTCAACATCCAAAATCACATATTAGAATACCATTCATAAAAAAATTCTATTAACATGTAATAAATTTATAATTGTCTACTAGTTACATACCTCAATGGCAAATGCAGTGGATTAATAAGTGGGTGTAGGTTTGGTGTATCGAGTATCAACATTGTGACCCTAAAATTTTATCAAAATTATAAAACTAAATTAAAGTTAATCTTGCATTTCAAAATTGAAATTTAATAAATTTAATTCAATGAGCATGCTAACATTTACTTGAGTATTGATGTCATAGGCCTCATTCAAAATGTTAGTTTCCCTTGCCATCCCCATAGTTGCAGATGTATCATATGTAGCAGCCTCTTGAGTGTTGGTGGGGTCATATGAACAAGTCACCCTGCAAGCCTGACACAAATGTGATCGAAGCCCACCACTGTAAGACTCCCCTGGATGGCATTGTAGTATAGGGTTGCATGTTGGATGACACTCTAGTTCAAATATTTGATTGCATACAAGGTGTCTACCTCGGCACTCTCCTCCGTGATGGAAGGGATAATGATGTGCTCATGAGGTAGCCTAGCGAGAGGTCATCCCACTTGCCACCTAGGATCTTGTTATGCATTGGGTCTATCTTGAGCCAAACCCCCACCTCTCCCCTAGAAGTCCCTCATATCAAAATAATTCATGATTTTTTTTAGGATGAACTCATAGTATAATTTCCTCAAGAAATATTGTGGGACTTCACAATTGTTGCATGGTGGGTAATCAAAAACCATGTACCACCTATCCCAAAAAAAAGTTCATAATCTATTGGTGGTGGCACCAATGGATAGGAAACCTCTTCGCATTGAGGGTATGATTTGAATTTGTGTGTGGGTTAGTGAATAATGAGTGCAAATCTATTTTTATTTTTTTCATCTTTTACTTCTTTATATGATAATTTATCTCAGTAATAATCCCTAGTCACCTGCCTCCTATCTTGACAACCAGTTAATTGTTTGTTGATTGAATCTACATGTTTTAACTTTTCTTTGAGTGAAGTTGAAAGGGTCTTTCTTTCCATGGTTGAACCATTTGGATTGTTCAACCTCGTGATTAAATACTTGATTTGTTTTTTATTATTTTCAATTTCACTCATTCAGTTTCAATGTTGAGTGTAGGGAGGATGTTGAGGGATTGGTGGAGGAGATTGTTGTTGTGCTTGTGCTTGTTGAGGATTTTGTTGACGTTGTTGTTGTGCTTGTTGAGGATTTTGTTCCTCTTGTTTTTTTTGTGCTTTTTGAGGATTTTGAGGATGGTTTGCAAGTTTATTAACATCTACAAATTCAAAAAATAAATATCAAAAACAACCTTAAACTATCAAATTCACAACAAAATATAAACAATCCTTACCTCTCAGACCTCCTTGTCGACATGGTAGAATCTTGGTGAAAAACTAACAATTTGATGAAAAAAATTGCTAGATGGCTCCTCCCAAAACACGAGTGCAAAAATGAAGGGTTTTGGCTACGGGCACAAAAAACAATTAGTCACAAAGAAAGTGATTTTGATTTTTTTCTTTTTCTTTTAATGCCTCATAACACGAGTGCATTATAATGCGCTCGTGTTATGGGCTTGTTGTGGCCAAGCCTTGGGATCAACACACCAAGCCATGATGTTCTCGCATTATGACATTTCAAAAAAAAAATTCAAATTTTGCCACAAATTGGCCCCCATTTTTTTGTACCTACCCATAAATGCTTTCATACTTGTCAAAATTCTAAATGTATTGGTTTTCCTTATAATAGGAAGCAATTATACAATGTTGTGCAAAATTCACTAAACAAAGAAAGGTGTGATGAGTTCTCATTAATTGTTGAGGGAAAAGAGAGCAGCCAGGTGTCCCCATGTCATTAGCAAATAAGAGAGTCTGATTAGTTAGCCAAAGATATGAAGAGTCTCTAAGTTTGAAGATTGCAAGATGAAGTTACACAAAGATCACCTGTAACAAAACTGATACAATGGAAAAAGATAAAACCATATCTAAATCTGAGGTTCACATAACAGATTGGTGGCACCTAAACATACAGATGGCTAGCCAAATAAATCCAAATATACTGCTTTCCACAGTAAGCACTTTGGAATTCTTTGGAATAGAGATTGAGCATGGTATCTTCAGTTGTTTTGGAGATTTTAGAATGCAGGCCCATTATGTAGAGATAAACAAAGCCCATGGAGAGAATTTTGAATTATAGTTGAGCTACTAATCTTATGGGCATCATCATCAAATGTATCAATCTAAACATGAAGAATGAAAGTATAATCTTCTAACTATTTTTGTGATAGAAAGTTCATAGAACCAAGGCACATAAATTGTGTCCATAGAACCTGATTTTCTTGTTAATTAGAGATTTTGAAGAGAATACAGGTGTTATATCTCTATGGTACTCACGAGCAGGAACCAAAAGAAATATTGGCTGGAGCATATGAAAATCTCATACTTATATTCATTTACTTCGGTTGTTTATTATCACTTGTGCGAACTTAATTGAAGTTACAAGAGCCTTTGTGAGTCTGCCTTAAGGAGACACGTGGGCAACAATACCAAGTGTAATTGTCCAATAGAAAACATGGGACCCAATTTCAAAAGAGTAAAGACTAATTTAAAAGATTATATAATTTTATTTCATAAAAAGAGAATCCTCTTTCTATTGAATGTGAAATGCTAAAGAAACGGTTACAGAAAGGAGTCAATTACAAAATAGGAAGTTGTGGGTAACTAAGAAGGCTCATTGGAGGGGTTTCGACCATTGATCTGGATATTCTCCAACACAATCCTGAATGTCCATTTTAAATCTCATTTTCTATATAACAAACCTCTTTCCTCACAAAAAATGATTGGAGAATCAACATCATTTGCAAAATGAAATATTGTTGACATTCACAACCACTATTGTTAGAATTTCAACACCATTTCTTCGATCAACCAACCAAGGCATTATTCTTCAATCTTTTGCACACAAACTATGGAGGCTTCGTAGAGATAAGAAAAATCCAACATTAGGAGAATACACTCGAATATAGGATGGTAATGTTGTGCTTATTGTGAATTCAATTTAGTAATCATTAGATTTCTTAATTTGTTTTCAATAGCATAGTTTCATTTCATATGTGTAGGATTAGATCTTAGATTAATGTGTTTGATCTTAGCTTAGATTCTCATTTCAAGCATTTTTTATCTTATTTGCATCTAACATTTTCCCCCTCACACATTATGACATGCCCGGTGGGACACTTGTCCTCTACACTAACATTCATATGAGTTGTTTTTGAAGTTGCAGGTCTCAAAAGAACACTTGAAGAAGTTTTGACGCACTGCCCAAAATATGATGTGGTAAAAAAAAATGAATCACTGAACAACTACTGGTCTACTCTCATCTTCCTGCAGCATCCCCACCTTGCCATTTAATTATCACCATACACACTATTCTGGACAACGACTGTTATCTTCATAAGTTGCATATCATACGGGCCTCGCCAAATACATGGAATATGACCACCCTTCTCTCCACTCCGGACCGCTCCCGATCAAGACAAAGTGCATCTCTGTCGAGCTTCTTGCAGCTGCTCCTGACAGCTACTAAGCAAGACACTACCTCCATTCGGCATATATTAGCTATCCTTCTCCCCACAGTCGCTCCTATTCACCAATTCCTTACACCTTGTGGGTCTTCACTATAGGAAATGGACGTCCACCTTCCACTGTCCTACACCGAGTCCCACATGCCACTGCTCAATGCAAAGGTCGACTGTCAAAAAGCATGGGACTGGCACAAAGAAGCTGACCCATGAACAATATCTCTATGACATTCAAACAAATGGTGCAATCCCCCAAAGCTAATTTGCACTCACAATTTTGCTAGACAAACAAACCAGAGACAAATAGAATGATACAACTAACAGGAAACATAAACTTCATCTAATCACAATCATTTAAATACTGCGAAAACATTCATACAATAAATGGCTCTCTAGCCGAAGGCCAGAGAGCCCAATTTCTTCACTCTCGTTACTCTCTTCTTGCTTGTTTTTTGTAGTTGCACTCTATTTCCACTACCTCCTCTATTCGGTTACACATGTTCTCTCTTAAAAGAGATTCTATGGTAGTTAACTAAACCATTCCCTACCCGATATGCCCATTCGGTTACAACTGTTTTCAATCGTTTGTATGAACAAGCACTACAAATTTTAACTATTTAACCATTTAACATGGTCCCCCGAAATGTTCACTAACTAAAATATTACAATGTAATGAAACTTGAGGTGCTCCCGCACCATACTCCCAGACTTAGCATATTTCCAAGCCCCATGGAAATGTCAAGTTGAGACTGCTGCAATTCCAATGTTCACCTCTGTGTCTTCGTCACAAAATAAAGGCGTTTGTTGCTTCCTCTATTGTCGTCACATGAATCCCATCAATGGAGTGTATGCTGGTTGATGTCCTCCTCTCTTCATGCTACTGCTTCACACCATCACTGTACTACCATCTCACCCACACATGATTCTGGAAGATGCTTCCCACCCTTCTCTGAGTGGTTGCTCTCAATGCACCTTCTACCTAGATGCATCGTGGTGGAGACAATACGAAGACCCCGGCTTGAGACCTTCACAACATCCTTACTACATCTTGGAGGGATCACCGTGCAACTTAGAACCCACACTACTGCCTGGTGTAGATTGCCTTCTACACACTCAGAACCTTCTGGGCTCTGATACCATTCTGCTGCGGTAAAAAAAAATGAATCACTGAACAAATACTGGTCTACTTTCGTCTTCACTGCAAGAAATGGACGTCCACCTTCCACTGTCCTACGTCGAGTCCCACACGCCACTGCTTAATGCAAAGGTCGACTATCAGAAAGCACGAGACTGGCACAAAGAAGCCGACCCATGAACAATATCTTTGTGACATTCAAAAAAATGGCGCAATCCCCCAAAGCTAAGTTTGCACTCACAATTTCGCTAAACAAACAAACCAGAGACAAATAGAATGATACAACCAATAGGAAACAAAAACTTCATCTAATCACATTCATTTAAATACTGTGGAAACATTCATACAATAAATGGCTCTCTGGCCGAAGGCCAAAGAGCCCGATTTCTTCACTCTCGTTACTCTCTTCCTGCTTGTTTTTCGTAGTTGCACTCTATTTCCTCTACCTCCTCTATTCGGTTGCACATGTTCTCTCTTAAAAGAGATTCTAAGGTAGTTAACTAAACCATTCCCTACCCGATATGCCCATTCGATTACAACTATTTTCAATCATTTGTATGAACAAGCATTGCAAATTTTAACTATTTAACCATTTAACATGGTCCCCCGAAATGTTAACTAACTAAAATATTACAATGTAATGAAACTTGAGGTGCTCCCACACCAAAATAACTATGCACTTGACTATCAAGAAAATTGTGCACTTGCTCTAAGAATTGTGTATCTACCATGGGAACTACGCTTTTGCAACAAGATCCTTTCATCTTCTTCAAAACCCTTGCATTTATTTCTGATAGGGGTAGCATCTGCTCTCAAATTTGAGCATCTATTTTTTATAGGGGTGCTTCTACACTTTTTTTGAGCATTTTCTCTAAGTACTCAACAGTTTCTCTGACAAAAAAGTTCACAGATCCTACACTATTTTAATGAGTTTCTTTGCTAACGTTTTCTTTTTTTTAAATGTGTAATAAGAACTAACGAATTTGAATGCAAGATTCAAGTGACTTTAACTCATTTTTGGTAGGGAATATGATCAATCAGAGATTTCTAGATCCACAAAAAAATTTAATTAACTTAGGAAAACTTGATTTTGGTGATCTAAAAAGAACAACACAAACTCACATTTGGTTTTGGGTGTTGTTAAAATTGAACCAATTTTTAGCTTTCTTAACTTAGGAAAATTTGATTTTTGTGCTTTAAAAATAACAACACAAACTCACATTTGGTTTTGGTGTTATTAAAATTGAACCAATTTTAAGCTTTATTACATTAGGAATGCTTATTTTGGTGCTCATAAAAAGAACAAAAAAAAACACTTCAATTTTGGAGCTCTAAAAATGAACGCATTTCATGTTTTCATAATTAGGAACTTAATTTTGGTGCATAAAAAGAATGCAAAACGATTTTCATTTTGTTGACCAAGTTAGAACTAGGACTGATTTCTTATAAACACTCAAGTTTGGGGATTAAAAATGAACAAGTTATTTCTTTTGTCTTACACCATTGTTATCTTAAATGACTAATATCCTAAATACTTCATATTGACCTACAAATAAAAAGAATAATTTGTTTATGTTGTTCACATATTTTGGGGGATAACACCACTTGATGTGTTTAAAAATAATCAATTTGCTATGAAGTATTCATTGTGCATTCAGTGATTGGCAAGCTAAAGTGTTTTATCTTCTCCCCTCACACCTTTTGGAAATCTTGGGTGAGCGGAAAAAAATTGAGCTTCGTATTTTATTTTAAAGTTTTACCTTAAAGAGGGGGCTTTCTTTGAGACACATCTCATGTTGGAGAGCTCATTGCAATGTCTCAAAGAACATTTGGGTATGTGCAGGATCATGATGGGCCAAAAAGCGGCAATATCTAAGTGATATGATGCCCCATGTGGCTAATGAATTTTTATTACCCAAAATTGATTAAACGAAAAGGGTTTTTAAAGGAGATTCTCAGCTTTCCGCCAATATAAATTATGCTTTACTTTGAGTTTAATAAATTATTATTATTCATTTTCTATTTGAATTACGACTAAAGTCTTGATTGATAGGCTGATTGAAAAACATCTATAACTTTCAAACGGTATCACATTTTTTGAATTTAAAACATGCATCACATTCTATGCTTCGTATACTATAGGATTTTTAAAAAAATGAATTTCATGAAGTTTTGACCAAGTTAAGGTGGCTAGACATACGAGCTTTTATATTTTTAAAAATTTGTAATAAAAAAATCATAATTAATTATTTACTTGGAAAAAAATTACAAAAAAATATGCATCACATCGAGACATGAGTCCCCTACTTATATCTAAAATATTATAAAAAAATATTATCATTTTATTGTGGTTAGGGTGGTGAGACAGACACCTACTTCTTATTTTTCCTTGAAATTTAAGTACTACTCCATTGAAATTTCAAATTTTCACCAAATAGATTTTTTTTAAATAAACCTAGTAGTTTAGAAACTACTTTAAATTTTCTATAGATTCTATTCTTACATATTTTTGAAATAATATTGATAACATTCATTTTTTTACGCCAAACTACCTAACTCTGATTTTTTGAATTTTATTGCCACTTAAGGGCCTGTTTTTTCCATGATGATCCTACAAATAACCATTTACTGGTGGATTATATCAAAGGTTTCTAAATCATAAGAAAGTAGCTTCAATTCGTGTTGACAATAGTTTGCACCTAATCCCACACCTTAAGTGGAACATGAATGGTTAAAGAGCCTTAAGTGACTAGCGTATGAGTGTCAGATTTGTGCATTCACATTTATGACTAAGAACCAAATTGTTTAGAAGCCACCCTATTATCCAAAAAAAATCTTTGAAAGTGGTGCATCAAAATTTACTTCTGAGAAGTTACTTTCCATGTCCAACTATAGGCCCGTGCCATAAGTTGCATGTAAAATTGTCTCTTTGGAGCATGACGCAAGCCTACCTAAAATAATGGTATCTATCCACTAGGGTTGCAGTTGCTTGTTTATATTAAACTCGCCAAATACATTCAAAACAATTTGACATCAAATTCTATGATTGATTTAAAGAAAAAAGAACACATTCAAAAAAACACTGAACAAGATGATTGAATCACAAACCCTTTGACTTGGTGCATACTTTTGAAAGAAGCCTTATGTTTGCATTCCTTGAAAGGATTTTTCCTTAAAGGTTTATGAACATTTTGTCTTTTATTTCAGGTTGCATTAATCAAAGTAAAAATTTGGGAACTATGGCTTGGGTGTTGTGATCTCACAACTTAAGCTATAAACATGAAGATCACATAAGTCCATGCTTGTTGAGTCAATCCAAGTGTTTTTTTATCACTTGTCATATACCAAACGTGGATAAAGTTGAGAGAGTTTTTTATAGGATCATTGTTCGAACCAAAAAAATGGAAAACCAGAAGGTCACATAGTCCCTCATCCATTATTTCCATCCTACTTATTAGAAATAAAAATTAAACAAACCATTGAGATCATTCCTTCACTCAGAAGTCTATGGTATCAACAGTTAATGGGACTTGTAGATAGTACAAGTAATCTTTCCTACAACATATCCTCTAGATAAGGAAGTAAAATATTGACCCTAGTTCTTCAACATTTTGATTTCCAAAAAGTAGTACCACTCCAAAATAGGACTCAAACACTAGGGTCTTGAGCTTCACAACAACCATCTCAAAAAACCATTACACCTTATGACCATCTGGTGACCAACTGCTATAGTTCAACAATCGGACCTTGTAGCACCGATCCTTCAACCTAGTCTCACATACATCAAAGGTGAACAAACTGACATCATAAGCAGTTTGAGAACCTCCATATTTCAGAAGAACAAAACACCCCACTAGTTTCTCACTTCATTAGTCATTTTAGACAAAGAGGAAGAGGAAGAAGACATAGCAGTCGGAAGGCCCATGTTACCACCACTCATGTGGCAATAAATATCATCTTTCCTCCATGATCTCACTAAAATTTCAAAATCCCCAAGAGAATATATATACGTCCTCATTTCAAACTTGGGCATCTTAATCCAAAATATCTCAAGAAACACCTTTTAGCATTAACACCAAAATAGAACCAGGTTGTTATACAACTTCTACAAACGTGTTTCAAGGAATAACCCAGACTTGTACACATTCTTTCTCAGTCAAAACCACGGTCTTTTTCATGATATGGAACTCCTCTACATGATCTATCACACAATCAAAATCCATAGGGGAAAGTCTATGTCTCACTGTTGTAGACATAGGTATCATGATTCAAAGTTTTATAGGAAGTGGGCCTTCAAATTTATCACAAACATAACCTATTTCTAAGAAAATATTATGCTCGATCTAGGAGGAACTAGATAGGCTTACCTACCCAAATCTATCCTATCATTTAGGACAACATTGGATCTTTAGTATTTGAGTCACCTAGAGAGTTCAAACATTACACCACTCTCCCGCAAGGGACCCAATTTATTTATGACAACCACAAGATCATAGCATAGGAACAAAATGGAATCAAGCAAGAACAACACTAGCATCACACTAGCAAAAACCACAAATAATAGAAGGGACCCATGAGGATATAAACCAAGTGACCTTATGATAGTGTATTGAGTATCAAAACATCCCCAAAACATGTTGATCTATTACCCAAATCCTTCTTATCAAGGGTCACAAAATCAAATAGGGAAACAACATCAAGGGTTTCAAAACCCCCATCAAGGAATAAGTCCTGAACATCAAATTTCCCTAAATAAAATTGAGAGACATCTTGAGGAAATTAAACGAAATCAAAATCTGATGTATTATCAATGCCATGGGAAAATTTGAAAAATTATATATCCACAAAAAATGGACATCATTCCATAAACACCTCAATATCCACATCAACAACACTTCCAGTATCTGCAATATCAAGAAGTTATGCAACACCAAGGTGTACCTAAAGTGCAATATCAAAATATACCTCAAACACGGTATCAAGGAGTTCTACAAAATCAAGAGTACAACAATCGAGAAAAACCACAAAGGAAAGATTACCAACTAGGAAGGAAATTCACCCCTTTGGGAGAAAATTTAGAGGTAATCATGCATGAACTAGTACGATAGGAACTTATCAAAATCAACAACAGTCCAACTTATAGTGAACCAAAATTTAAATTCCCTTGGTATAACTAGTACGAACAATGTGAGTTCCACAAAATCAAGGGTCGCCCAATGAATAGATGTGCTACACTCAAAAACCTCATCCAATACCTCATTATCAAGGATAAATAGCTATTAAAAATGGCATTCAAGTGCCATCTACCAATGACAATAATGATAATGTCTCAACCTCAAAATTTAAAAGCAAAAATCAAGAGCTATCTATCACTGATCACATTGGGAATGTCTCTACATCATCTAGTGAGTAGGAGGACATACATCAAGAATTCAATCCCAAGCATGATCAAACTCAATCATTGAAGTCTAGCAATGATTCATTACAAGATATATTAATATCATCCAACCTCATGGCAATACATATTGATTATCAAGAGATTCTTAATCCAGCTCTTATACCCAATGCAAAAAATCTAAGCCAAGAGTTATCACCCATATGCCCACATTTTGAGGAGATCCAAGGAACCTTTACAAGAAATCCCTTCTTTAAAACTGATCCATGTCAAGGGCATGAACCAAAGCATATCAAAGAGGATACCATACAAATTCAAGATCAAGAATCCCTATCATCAAAATACTACAATGACCTGATAGATATCTTCCAAGACATCCAAGGTTTTCCAAAAGAAGAACACATCCATATGCCAAGCGCACATAAATATACCCTTGAGATGCTTACTCCTAATAGACATGTAGATGATCTTCATCAAAAACAAGAGTCTCATACTCTAGATGAAATTATCAAGGAACAAGAGTCTCTTACTCTTAACATTTGTACACAAGATCAAGACATAGCAGAATTTAGAGACATTAGAAATGGATCATGAAGAATACTTATACATAAGTTGTGAAGCAAAAACATCCTATAGGGACATATCATAATTGGGTCATAAAGAAGACTTATATATAAGTTTTGAATCAAAAACATCCTATGAAGACATATCAAAAATGAATCATGAGGAATACTTTTACATGGATAGTAAATCATAAACACCTCTTGAAGAAGCATTAAAATCTGATATTTTACAAGATAAGGCCAAAGATATTAATCAGGAAGCTATCCCACATCTAAAGGATCCTATCAATAAAAAATCTATCACATTTGACGATCCACAACAGAGCAAAGATGGATTAGCACCTTATTTCTAGGGTAAGACATATCCTATTGAAAATAAAACTTCTCAATAGATTCATTATCAAGATAGAGGATTAGGCCTACATGAATAGGGTATCCTAGAACTATTGCAGATTATTGGCAATCCAAGGTCTTGGTTATTCAAAAATTAAGGGATCTAAACATATCAGTGATACCTCTATAATACTGGGGGCAACTTTATCTAATAAAAGCATCAACATAGACATTACAAAGATTCCTTATGATGAAATTTATTTCAACACTACAACTAGCCATATCATGAATCATCATCCATGTATTGTTCAACCCTATGATTGGGACCAACAATAAGAGAAAAAGATATACCCAAGAACGAAATGAGTCATTGAAGTAAAAAAATCAACAAAATAAAATGGACAAGAAAAGTTTAAATAGATACAAAAGAGAAATCAAGAAAATCATCCCTATCAAACCCCATTAGTCAAAGAAACCATGGGGAAAAATCAAAAAGGGAAGTTCATCCATCAAAACTATCCAACAATGCAAAAGTAGGCTTCAAGAGTGACCTACAAGATATATCAAGACGTTGGTCCCAATCAAATCTCCATATCCACCCCTTATTGATATTCATCCCAAGTTTGGAAAATCAAAGGTTCCAAACTATCAGCCAATCCATCTAAATATTGTATCCCTCAATGCACTTCACCATCCATGATATTAAACCCTCACATTGACCATGCATTGGCAACAACTCTTTATCATAAGGATTCTAAAGGCACTATATCACGATGTACGCATCAAGGTAAAGTTAACTCTGGTATCAACAAGGAAGATAGGAATTATCAGGGGTTACATTCAAGCACTTGTATCCTTGCAAAACAACTCCTCCAAGCAAGATATCATTGGAACGTCATGACAGTTACAACAACCATATTAACACCAATAGATTCTACATCAGCACCACCAGGTGGTTGAAACGTGAGAAAAAAAATCGTCACCATGATGAAAACCCAGTAAACATGCATCTTGTGTGATATCTAAAAAATCAAAAATAAAAATAATAAAAAAATCAAGAAAAATAGTCAAGAAAAAAATCGTCCTCTAGTGAAAGCCACTATGGTGGCGCTTTGGACAAGCACCATGGTGAAAACCTAGAAAATAGGTGCCATGTGTAGAATCGAGCATCTATGTGCGCCATTTTAGGAGGAATCATCTTAGCTTATCCATAATGAATCAAATCCATTTTTATCCAAATCTAACTTATCTTGATCTTGACAAATGTTTGGTGAACACTTTACACTTGCTTATAGAAAAATCTTGACATGGGTCACTATCATTGATCTTGTCATATCTAACATTATCTGATCCATGAGGCATTGTCCAAAGGGCATACCCTATCCAAAAAAAATTACCTATCACAAGATAATCCATCATTACTAAACACTAGGGGAAAGTACTTACATCTTGTTTCCAAATAAATCTTGATCTATCTCTTCTAGCTCACGTTGTGATCTAGGCATTGTCCAAACAACAAGGTGTACCACATGGTACCTTCCCCAATCTTTCCACCAACAAGATATACCACCAATACACTACTAGGGTAACCTTCGAAACAATTCATCCCAACAACAAGGTATACCACCAACGCACTACCAAGGTAACCTTCAAAATAGTTGGTCCCAACAACAAGGTGTACCACCAACACACTACCAAGGTAATCTTCAAAGATGATGACAACATGGATTATTCCTTCACTCGAAAATTCTAAGATATCAAAATTTTCTTGAACCCCACAACTATTCAAGTAAGCTTTCCTGCAACATATCCTCTAGAAAAACAAAGTGAAGTATCAATCCAGGTTTTCAACATCTTCCACCCCAGGAAAAAGGGTAAATATCCAGAAACATCTAAAAACACCAAAAATCAAAAACATGTCAAAACATCAAAAATAAACAACATCGTTGGGTTATTCCTTCACTCAAAAATTCTAAGATATTAACATTTGCTTGAACCCTATAGCTAGTTCAAGTGAATTTCCTATGACATATCCTCTAGACATGGAAGTGGAATATCAATCCAATTATTGTTTATCCCAAAAAAAAAGTTATGCTTTGAGTCAAATGGTCGAACTACGTGGCCCCTGATACCCTAGGTCAATCCCCTTAGGTTTCCAACATTCTTTATTTAAACTTAGTCAAAAAATCTAAAATCCAAAAACATATACAACATACAAAATCCAAAAACATTCACAAAATAGAAAAGGTCAAAAACACTCAAACCAAGTGAACTACTCACCTCTCTGTGTACAATGTAGGAAAGGATTATCTTTCATGAGCCCCCAAGGCCCTAGATTAATCCCCTAAAAACAATAAAAACATCATAAAACTTACAAAATCAAAGACCCATCCCATCATCAAAATCTGCAATAAAATATTCACCCATAATAAACTAATCGTCACACTCACCCTTTGAAAAAACAAACAAACAAAGAAAGAAAACATCAAAATCTAGAACTTTCAAGAAAAAAATCATAAAATCTATGAATATAAACAGATGGAAACAATGCCAAAGTATCAACTACCTATCTTTTTCACAAGTCCCAACAACATCCTAAGATATACCTTAATGAATTTGTTCCTATGATAGACATGATAAACATTGGATAATAGCCCCACCCCAAATAGATATGGCAAGTGATACTGTGACATTATTCTATATTTTTATAGTCTTATCTTTTTTATTTATCTTATTGACTCATTCTCAGGATCTCTCAAGGATGTCCATAAAGATTTAGAGAAGAAGGAATGGGGGTAATTGAGCGTCATTTCAATTTATTGTTTATAAGATATTTTGTAATATTACAATGGTGAATAGTTACTTTATTGAGTATATGAAAGTTGTGTTGAAACAATTTGTGAAGTAGTTGCATGTTAGGTGTTCTATACCTCTCTATGTGGCTGGTCTAAAAAGTTTTTAACACAACCCAACTCTATACTTTAAACAAAGTTTATGTATGTCTGGTATGAGAAAAAATAGTCTTTTATTTGTAGAGTCAAAGTTCACACAATAGATACAAACTCACCATGGTCATTCATACCTTGATGCATCTTATCTATTTTACTACATCAAACAAAATTGTTGAAACTATGAAGTCTCAAAAGCAAAGAAAAAGCAACTAAAAACATCATATTTATATCCATCATCAATATTTCTTCTAATTAACATCATATTTCTATCCATCATCAATATTTATTCTAAGTAACATCATATTTATATCCATCATCGATATTTCTTCTAATTAACATCCACCCTACATAGCAATATCATTAGTACCATATCCATATTGCATCCACAAATGTCGTCAATACACATAATGATGATAATAAACCAATAAAAACATCATGTATCATGTATGGGGCATTCATTCATATATCAACACCACATAAACAAAATTGTATGAGACAAAGTATGATTCATCCATCCACATCAAATTCGTACATTAGAAAAGCACAAAAACATATATAAACATACATCATCATATATCATCATCACATAAGCATATAATGAAGCTTAATCAAAGAAGGGATATCATACATATATCATCATCAAAAAGATTTAATGTCATAAAAACATCATCCTTGGTGAAACAAGTGTGATAGGCTAATACAAAATCATAACATATGTACGAGGTCTCGACTGGACCGATGAATATATATAAAACACATGTCTACAACATGCCTCTAAGCAATAAAATAGCATGAAGATCAAGTACCAAAAAATTAAGACCCCAATAGGAAGGACATAACCCTATAGACCACCAAAATTATTTGGTTGTCTCATAGACTGATCACCTACACCTGCACCTACACCACCACCACCACCACCACCATCACTCACAACACTAGGCTCCCTGAACCATGGATCCTGAGTAGTCATGGGAATAGTAGCATCATATAAGGTATCATAATAGGTGGACATCTGTAGAAACCAATCTCGCTAAGCTTGCCTACTATCATGCTCTACCTGGAGAGTATCTCTCTTTGTCGTAAGCAACTATACTTGAGCCTCTGTAGCATGCCATCGACCACTCTCACTATCTCGTTCAGGCCTCAAAATTTCTACCTGAGCCTTTGTAGCCTATCGCCACACTATCCCTACATCTCTAGCAGCATTCATCTGATCTAACAGAATATCCACATCCCTAACTAGTGGAGGAGGATCCAAAACCTATCTATGACCCTATTCTAGAGGCATACGCTCATCCTGACTACCTTGTTCCCCATCACCTTGGGCCCAATCCAACTACTTTGTGAGAACCTCAATGCATTTCCACTCCCCATGATGACCTATAATACCTACTCTACCCACAACAATATCACCCCCAGGATCAATGAACCTCAATGGCTTGCATCGTGCCCACCACTCATCATAATCACGATTAGTACCTGGATCTACCAAACCAACCAGCCAACCCCAACCAACTGGGGCAAGTTCTCTAAAATCAGCAACAACAATATCTATATCCACCTGGAGACCACAAGCACAAACCTCTTGAGTGGTCCGACCGAACCAAGCCTCATAAGCATCAAGAACCTGCCCCTAACTCTCTCTGAACTAGCAACATACTCGGTCTAGTAATTAATTCTCTATCACATAATGATAATAGATAATCAACCAATAGGTCTATTGGTCGTAAACAAGATGATCTAAATCCTTTGGCCAAACCTCACAACCCATATAAGGTCTCCACACAAAACCTGGCATCTCATCAAACACACGACACCAATAAGACAGATCCCTAGGGAAGGTGTAGTGCATAAAATCCTGATAATGATAAAATGGATCATTAGGAGAATGATCATGTATCCCATCTGGTTGATTAACTATAATATGCTCCCACACCTAAACACAAAATTGAAACACTTGCAGAAATAGATTTCCCACCCCAATACACCACCTCATACATATCTTTGTAAAGATGAGCCAAGAGACAAGAACCCTAGGCATACCTCATCTCATGCTCAAGCATACTCTCAATACATTCACCCAAACCCATATGAAACTATCATCCTCTCCTATCAAGAACAACTAGTCCTGAAATCAGACCACATAAGACAAGTGAAATAGGATCTGCATTACTAGAAAATCTGAATAGATCAATCTCTGACTATCGCACTTCCAAGTGTGCAACACCTAACACACACTGCATGGTGCAGTTACTACATCAAACATGATAAGTAACAAGTTTAACATGAATGGGAAGGTGAAGTATCCTTCACACATCCTCAAGAGTGGTAGTTGCCTCTCCTGTAGGATAATGAAACAAGGAAGTCTCAGAATGCCACCTCTCCACAAGTGTAGTCGTCATAGTTTTGTGAGTTGTGATAGGAGTCATGTAATAAAAGTAATGTAGTCCAATGGAATCAAGAAATTCTCACTCCAACACACCAAAATTGGCAATCGGATCAAACAATTGTTGAGGATGCCTTTCTCTCGATTGTAGTTGTTTGAGACTCACCTCCAATCATTGTCAACTAGGATGTTAGGTTTTCACTCTAAACATGTAAAGAAACCAAAAATGACACAAAGCATGATGTAAAATGACATTTAGGATGACAAACAACCACATGCCAAGGTCCAAGGAAAATGCTAAAATAAAATACATAAGGAAAAGTCAAATGCAAGGTTTTTGAACAAATGCTCAGAAAACACAAAGTAAAAGTGATATTTTTAGGAAAGTGCAAGCTTTTATGTCAAGGGAAAGAAAACAAGGGTGATATTTTAGGTCAAGGGTGAATTTATTTGTCAAGGGAAAGGTTTCAAGCTCTAGATCAAGCAAAAGCGAAGGTTTAGGTCAAGGGTGAGCTTTCAGAGAAAGTGCATGGAAGTGAAGCAACGTTTTTAGTCAAGTGCAAAGTTTTATGTTAAGGGTGACGGTTTCAAGGTCAAGTGCAAGGTTCTGACCTAGCAAAGGCGAGGAAAATGATGCAAGTGCTCAAAAATTTGCTATTGACTCAAGAAACTTAGTACACGCATAATGAGAATGAAACAAGATGAAAGTGAAAAGCAAGAAGGTAGATACCACGCAACTGACACCTAAAGGTTGTCCAAACTCCCAAACAAGCTTAGAACAATGTGGGGTACCCTCAAATCTCAGCATTTCTAGTTGACAACTGATAGAATGGGAATTCCAAAGACAAGAATTGGTAAAAGGATCAAAGCACAAATGAGCTAACTAGAAGACTAATTACCTATATTAAACCTCAAGAAAACCCTAATTTTATCTAGGAAACCCTAATTTTACTTAGGGAACCTTCCTACTTTCAAATTAGAAGCTCTCAGAATCATCAGAACAAGAAATGAAGAACCTATGGATCTAATATTTCAACCAATGTACATCAAAACTGAAATACAATAGTGTCAAGAGCTTGACCTCAAAACTTGAAATTTTTGGTCAACCTCTCGAGGGGGCAGCACAAAGTCCTACCATCATTCCAAGGAATGCTGGAGAACAATGGAGCATAATTTTTTTCTAAAACTTGATCTTAAAAAATAAAATCTTTGAAACAAAACAACCAATAGTTTGTATCAGAGAGAGGTAAAATGTAGACATGTAAAATTGTCCTAACACCTATCACACACCCTGAACAACATTAAATGGCATCAAACAACATTGAAAATCATCTTGTAGCATCTTGTAATGTCTTGGAACATCTTTAAATCATCTCGTAATATCTTGAAACATCTCGAAATCATCTTGAAACGTCTCAGAACATCTCAGAATATCTCATAATCATCTTAGAACATCTCGGAATCATCTCAAAATCATCTTGGAACATCTCAAAACATCTTGAAATCATCTTAAAATGTCTCAGAACCATCCCAAAACATCTTGAAACACCTCAAAATCATCCTGCAACATCTTGGAATCACCCCAAAACACCTCAAAATCATCTTGAATCATCTTGAAACATCTCAAAATCATCCTGCAATGTCTTAGAATCATCCTAAAACATCTCACAACATCACACAACATCAAAATGACATCCAAAACCCTAATTCCTCTATTAATTGAATAATACAACATTATTTAATTAATTCACTTTTTCATCATTTTCGATGAATTAAATAAATTTCATTTATTTAAGTCCTGAAAACCCTAATTATGCTATTAATTAAATAGAACATTACTTGACTAATTCATGTTTCATCATTTCGACCAATTAAATAAATTAGATTTATTTAATGAAGTCCTAATATCACTTTATTTCGTCCTGATTGATTAAATAATGCTAATTATTTAATTACGTCGCTAAAACACCTAATTCCCCTAAGTGGATTACATTATTAAAACATAATAATTTAATTATGACACTTTCCATCCAAAAATTTGAATAATGAAATCAAACTATTCAAATCAATTATCAAAAATCAAATCAAACTAATGCAACTTTGTTTGCGAAATTCAAACTTGATTTGCACGTTTAACCCCAAAAAGGAATTAATTAATTAAATCAATTAATTCATATTCCTCACCCACTTTCTGATTCAGCAAATTATGATTGTTTACCGAGCAATATAATTTGTTGACTAATCAATCTAAATTGCTAACTAAGAAATATAGGTTGTTAACTAATCAATCAATTTCCTAACTAAGCCATCAATTTCTTAACTAAGTCATCTAAATCCTAGCTAATCAATCTAAAATCCTGATTGATCAATCTAAAATCCTGACTAACCAATATAATCCCTGACTAGCCAATCTATTCCTCAATAACATAAATTGTGCAATTAACTTTGCACAATCTTCTCATTTCAAAATCCTCTCAACACATTTCGACCGTTGATGTAGATATTCTCCAACACAATCCTGATCGTCCATTTCAAATCTCATTTTCTGTATAACTGGTGCAGGAGCACCTGTTTGATCACATGCCTTCATGAGGCCATTTGTAAATAGTTTCTCTATTTTGTGTATTGGTTCTTATAATAAGGTTTAAAAAAAAAAATTATAGGTGTTTGAGTCTTAGGAAGTCATATTTGAATTCATTTTCCAAATAATGTTTAAAGTTGTTCCATATTGTAAAAATTGTAAAAGTTGCTCAAGAAAGTTGTCAAGCAACTTGTCAAAAGTGTCATTAAGGTGTTTTTTCAACAAACTAATTAAAATATAGTTGTAAATAGTTGCTTTTGGTTGTAAATTTATAATTACACCCTCCAAAACTCGAATGGGGGGGTTGGAGACATTATTTTTGAATTTTGATGAATGGTAACCTCAAACTTTGTGTGCATTTTCTGATTTTTACATTGTTTTCAGGCTGAAGTTGTGCTTTGTAAGTCCTGTTATGAGCTTAAATAAGTAGTATCATATATCGATGGAAAAATATTTGTTTCTAGTTTCTAATTATTTTTGTCTCATTGAATTTTATTGATTTTTTTGGAAGATATGATTATTTTAGTGAGACTGCCTATTCTAACAATATTGTGCAAAATTTACAGTCTGAAAAATATGATGATACGGATTGTAAAGTCTATATTTTGTATCTAAAACCAATTTTATTTTGTTTCTATATGAATCTAATTTCATTTTCTTTAATTCTCATCAAATTTCATTAATATTTGAATAAGTTATTCAATCATTTTAGTGAGGGAAGGTCTGAACCCTGTCTAGGGTTTGCAGTTTTGGGAAAAATGTAATAACTTTAGTTCCAACCATTGGATATTCATAAAAATTGGAAGGGAAGTATGTAATTATGTTATCTTAAATCTCAATGAAGCGATTGTATTTATTATTTGTTTTTTGGAAGTTATAAATGATAGTTAGGTGCATTGAATTGTGGGTTGCCATGAGGATGTTTTCAATGTGATCTAGAATGCACTTAATCATTGTTTGAGATGAATAATTTTATGAAATTTTTCAAGTGAATGGCATGTTGAGTTGTGAATCCCTTTCTCTACATCATATTGGTATCAGAGCTTGAAGATGCTCTGGAAAAGTTTTTTTTGGTTTGTGTGTGTGGTTGTTTGCAGGTTGAGGAAGGAACCTGATTACCTAGGTGAGGCAAGGTGAAGTGGAAACAAGGAGAGACTTGCTTGTGAAGATGGAATTTTTGAGAAGATGTTGGTAGGATGAGGATTCATGAAGGAAGAAGGAAGGAGAGGAAAAGGAAATGAGAAAGAAGGAAAGAAAGAAGGCGAGACAAATAGAGTTTAAACAAGCCATGGAAGAGATAAGCCAAAGGTTGGAAAGATTAGACAAAGAACACCAACTTCTTAAGGAAGAAAAAAGGAGTTGGAATATACCAATGTCAAAAAGGTTAATATGGCCTCTAAAGATGATTATGTAGAAGAAAAGACAACAGAAGAAGGCATAAAATTCAATCAAATATGAAGAAAAAGACTTATGGGTACAATATGAAACCATTGAAGAAGAATGGGATAGTAAGGTGGGTAATGGACAAGTCAAGCAAGATGAAGAGGAATTCATCAAGGTAGAAGAATACAAGGACATTGAGGTTGCAAGTGAATTTCCTTTGAAGGGAAATGATATTGATAAGTTGGTCATGGATGAAGAGGAGTTTGAAATACAAGAAGACAAGGAGGAGACCTCAAGGTCTCTATATTTTTATTCTATTTTTTCTTTGGATTATGTATGTGCAGGTCATGAAGGACAAAGTGAACCGTATGATGATTTGATAGAGTTTTGGGACCTCCAAGTTGAAAATATGATTGATAGAAGAAGGCATAATAAGGTTTATAAAACAATTTCATAGGTGTTTGAGTCTTAGGAATTCATATTTCAAATCATTTGTCAAATAATGTTTAAAGTTGTTCCATATTGTAAAAATTGTAAAAGTTGCTCAAGAAAGTTGTCAACCAACTTGTCAAAAGTGTCATTAAGGTGTTTTTTCAACAAAATAATTAAAACGTGGTTGAAAATTGTTGTTTTTGGTTTTAAATGTATAATTACACCCTCCAAAACTCGAATGGGGGGGTTGGAGACATTATATTTGAAGTTTGATGAATGGCAACCTCAAATTTTGTGTGCATTTTCTGATTTTTACATTGTTTTCAAGCTGAAGTTGTGATTTGTACAGCCTTTTATGGACTCAAATAATGGATTATCATATATGGATGGAAATATCTTTGTTTTTTGTTTCCAATTATTTTTGTCGCATTGAATTTTATTGAGTTTTGTGAAAGATATGATTATTTTAGTGAGACTGCCTATTCTAACAATATTGTGCATAATTTACAGTCTGAAAAATGTGATGATACAGATTTTAAAGTCTATATTTTGGATCTGAAACCAACTTTATTTTGTTTCTATATGAATCTACTTTCATTTTCTTCAAGTCTCATCAAATTTCATTAATATTTGAATAAGTTATGATCATTTTAGTAAGGGAAGGTTTGAACCTTGTCTAGGGTTTGCAGTTTTGGAAAAAATTCTAATAACTTTAGTTCCAACCATTGGATATTCATAAAAATTGGAAGGGAAGTCTGTAATTATGTTATCTTAAATATAAATGAAGCGATTGTATTTATTATTTGTTTTTTGTAAGTTATAAATGATAGTTCAATGCATTGAATTGTGGGTTGCCATGAGATGTTTTCAATGTGATCTAGAATGCACTTAATCATTGTTTGAGATGAATAATTTTATGAAATTTGTCAAGTGAATGGCATGTTTATTTGTGAATCCCTTGCTCTTCATCAATAACAAACCTCTTTCCTCACAAAAAATGATTGGAGAATCAACATCATTTGCACCAAGAAGTACTATTGACATTCACAACCACCATTATTAGAGCTTCAACACCATTTCTTCGATCAACAAACCAAGGCATCATTCTTCAAGATTTTTCCCATGAACATTGGAGGCTTTGTGGTGATAAGAACAATCCAACATCAGGTGAATACACTCCAATATGAAATGGTAACATTTTTCTTATTGTGTGCATTCAATTTAGTAATTATTAGATTTATTAATGTGTTTTCAATAGCATAGTTTCATTTAGTATGTGTAGGATTAGATCTTAGATTAATGTGTTTGATCTTAGCTTAGATTCTCATTTCAAGCATGTTTAATCTTGTTTACATCTAACATTTTCCTGCTCACAAAAAAAGAGACATTGATAATCTTTGTGTCTAATTGTCTTCTCCTTAATTTTTTATTTCCTTTGCGAATCCATGATTATTCATTCGTATTTTCTCTATTATATCAGATTAAGGATGTGTTCATTGTAGGATCTTTGAGTCTTTTTTTGTTCATGTATTTTCTGGGAATCATTTTCTTTCCTCCTCCTTATCATTTTTCAATTCAATTGAATTATATTTGTGTCATTTACTTTGATCTTTTATTCCAAATTACTTTTGTATTTGTGTCATTTTTATGCGCAGATATTTGTTTTCCTTTACTAGTTTTTGGTTAAAATAACACCTTATTTTTATTTTATGTGTTTTCCAATTCGTTGAAGATCATAAGAGGGAGTTGTACCTCCAAAATTGAGAGGAAGATCACTAATATAATAGTGATTTCTAGAGCTGTTGGTAACCGATTTGTCTTCATTACTAGGCATATTTGAGTCATTTTATCTAATTATTTGAAGAAGGCCAATTTGTTTGCTAACAGATTTTTGGTGACTTTGCTAAGGAATTTGAATCAAAAGATTGGTGCTTTTTTTCCTTATATTTTTTATAATATCTCCATGTGTAGGGAGATTGGTGACTCCATTTAAATTCAAATATATTGTGCAAAATCAAAAAAATCAAAGAAATGGGAGAAAACCCATGCCTATTGTGGAAGAAATTCTTGCAAAGGATGAAAAAGTATTTTGTGACTTTTGGGATCAAGGCAAAGAGAGCATTATTGAAGCTAAAAGAATTAGGTTAAGTGTAAAATATGACTATAAATCTGCACTCTTGTTGAGGAGTCTTCATGCTAATTCTACAAACTAAAATAACTTGAAGAAAGAACACGTTCACTACAAGCACATGAGGAAAAAATAATATAGCTCAAAGAAGAATTAGGAGTTGATGATGATGATATTTTAGGTGCTTCTAATTCTTTGTGTTATTATAAATTTTTAGTTTTGGATAAACAAGATGTTGGAGAAATGATTATTAAGCCTTGTGAAGACTCAACATCACTAGGAGAAAAGAATCATAGCCAAGGTAGTTTTGAAAGAGTTGCAATTCCTGCAATAAATAAAGATAGCAATGATGTGTTGAGGCTCTCCTCTTCACAAGAATTAAAAACTTTTAGTTTTGAAATGTTGAAAATCAAATTGCTTCTAAATAGTGCGAAGATGAGAATTTTTTAGATTGATGCACAACCAAAGTGTGCAAATTTTAAGTTTCATGAAGAGGATGATAAAAAATATTTGCAGCAGCCTAAGGTTAGTGATGAATTCACCTTTGGTTCATTTTGCTTTTAAGGTGCAAGGAAATCTTTTTTAGAATGGTTTATCAAATGGATTTTGTGTTGAAAGTGAAATGAATGTATGTTCTTTTGGGAATTTTTCAAAATATAAAATTATGAAAGAGAAACAAGATTTTGAGGTTAATGAAAAGAAAAAGGATAATCAAACTAATGAGATATTGCAGCCTCAACAATTACTAGAAGTTCCAGATGGTGTCTCTCTTTGTGAAGAAGATATTATACTTCAATTCTTATCATTGGTTGAATGAAAAGACTCCCTTGGTGTAGCTCCAAGTATTAACCTATCTCCTTCTTCAACTCAGGATGAATAATTTTCTGATTTAGTTGCAATAAAGATGGATGGGTCCTTTTTAGTCAAGGATGACCCTATGTTAGATGATGCTATTGCTCTTCCTAAGTTGGATAAAGAAATAAACATGTATATCAAGGACTCTTTTAGAGATGATGATTTCAGCAATGGAAATATTGGGAACCATCAAATATCAAATCATTTCATCATTACTAAAACTTATGTTTATCTAATATTCAAAAGGAACCATGCAAACTATTTGAAACAATAACAAATGACACCAATCAACAATGCTTTTGTTAATTCTACTTTATTATGATTTTCCCTAAGAAGGAAGATGTCACTTCAATGAAGGATTATAGACCTAGAGTCTCTATAATAAAGTTTATAAAACCTTCTCTAAGTTGATTGTTAATAGGGTAAAAACTTTTCTTCATCTTTTGATTTTGAACAATAGAAATATATTTATTTTTGAGTAGAAAAATTTTAAATATTATTCTAGCTACTTGTCAAATTTTTCATTCTATGGAGAAGAGTTAAAATCTAGAATAGTGTTTATTTGTGTAATTAGGACATCACTTAATAATTAGTTAATTATTATTTCATGTATTACTTTAATTAATTAAGATAAATTTCAGAGTTGATTTGTATTAGAAAACCTAATGTATCTATGTCTTGTATGGAAATCAATGCAATAGTTTCATACATGGATTCTGTATGGAGATCTCTGCTACAAAAATAAACTAACTCCATTTGCAACTAGTTCAAGTTTGATGAAATGATAGGTTTTCTTTAAATTTTTTGGTCATTGTGGACTCAATAGTGATTTTTCATTTTATCATAGGATGAGCCAATTTTTCTCTCAATGTTGGATATCTCAAAATTTGGATAGAAATTCATGAATATGGTGCTTTGATACTGTGTGCACATGTTTTATCTAAGTTCAAAATGCAAAACCAAAAGGAGAAGCAAACAAAGAAAACACAAACAACACCTCAGATTAGGCCCTAAGTTGAACTTGAACAAATGCAAGAAAATAATGATGTTACCTTGTCCAAGTTGATCGGTTGTTTGGCCCTGTAGATTTGTTTCATTTGTGTGCTCCTAGATCGATTTCGACAAAATAATAGCTTGTAAATGCTTGATTTGGATGCAAGATGATGGCTAGAGATTGAATCAAATTGAGAGGATTCTGGGAGATTGTGATTGAGTCAATGAATGTGTTAGGGTTGCAAAATGGCTAAGTGTTAGCCATTTAGTCAAGGAGAGATGAATGAATGGCCTAGATTCATTCTTGGCCAAGGACAAGAGATCAAGGGTGGAGATCAAAGGTTGAATGGAAAAGGAATTAAAAATTCTTTTTAATATGCATGGGGAAGACAAAAGGAATAAAATATTCCTTGAAAAGCCTTGGGTGAATAAATGGAATTTAAAATTCCATCAAAAAGTACATAGGGATTGTAAATAGAATTAAAAATTTCATGAAGAGAGTTGGGAGAATAAAATGGAATTAGAAATTTCATTGGGATGTGGGAAGATTTGACTAAAGGGGGGTTGATTAGACTAGTGATGAAGGATTAGAAGAGGGTTAGGTGGCTAACAATGATTAGGAGCCAACTTGCAAAAGTTGGATGATGTGACACATCCTAATGATGGGATTAGGAGATTAATTAGGATTAAGTATTGATGGGACATAAAGGGAATTAAATAAGTGGGTTATTTATTTAATTCTTTGGAAGAAAGCGATAAAGGGGTAAGGTATTTAATTATTTAACTAAATACCTTAAGGATTTATAGGAATTTAAGGATGCTAATTAAATAATAGTAACATTACTTAATTAATGTGGATAAGAAGATATTTAGATGAAAAAGGATAAACTTGACTAAATGTAAGTGGTAAATTTTAGGTGTCTACATTTTTCCCCTCTTTGAGATGGTGTTACAAAGTAGCATCATTTCAAAGAAAATTAAAAGATAGCACCAAGAAGAAGATGATTATATTGGGAAAGATTCCCCAGTAATTCAAGGAAGTGACTAGGAGGAAAGATGATGGGAGTGAAGATGAAGATTAGGGATTGAGGATGCCCCCTCGAGAGGACATGTAGGTTCAAGATAACATGGGTGTGCTCTCGAAATGGATGAGATGATGCAAGGGTAGATGGGGAAGATGATGCAAAGTGATGGATAAGAGATTGGGAAAAGAAGATGAGAAGAAAGAAATCACAAATGGATTCAAGGACAAATATGATGTTGCCCCAGTCAAGATACAAGTCAGGATGAACTGATGATGGATGGATTGTTGTTGATGAGGGAATGATATATCCTGAAACAACACAAGGATAAGGGAAGGATACATCTCGATAATGATGATTAAAGTGTTGTTGACAAGGGAAGAATATATCTCAAAACAACACAAAAGGATAGGGAAGGATACATCTCAATGATGATGATGAGAGTGTTGTTGACAAGGGAAGGATACATCCCAAAACAACACAAAGGATAGGGAAGGATACATCCTAATGATGATGATGATGATGATTGGATCAAGGCTTGTAGCAAGGATGGAGACAAGACCAAAGATGTGATTAGATGATTTGTGCTAGATTGAATGGATAAGGATTGGATGGAGATGCGAGATTGTTGAAATGAATGAATATGGTGGATGACAAGATGCTTAGAATAACAAATCTATATTATCCTAAGAAGATGGATGAAAAGATGCCTAGAATAACAAATCTCTATTATCTGAAGCAGATTGGATGAAATGATGCTTAGAATAACAAATCTTTATTATCTTAAGAAGATTGAAGAGATAATAAAATGATTAGAAGGATGGAAGAGGATAGGATAGAGAGATGAGGGAGAGTCATGAAGGATGAAGGGATTGGAACCAAACCAAGCAAGTTAATGGTTACGCACTATGTTGCCATGTAATGAGCACTTAATTTGATATAGCACAAGACACAAGATACCAAGGTATGAGGAACCAAGTCAAATACATGTCTAATGTAAGAAACAAACACAATAGACAAGAAGGCTATCCTAACACCCCAAACTTGCAAGGGTACTGGCAAGAAGTTGAGTCCACTTTTTGGCCAAAAAGTGGAAGTGTTTTCCCTGATTTTTAGAATTTGACACATTTGACCTTAAAATTTGAAGCACTTATAGATGGAATCTTCAAGAAATTCATTAATCATAAAATGTACTACTCAAAGTCTAGTTTCCAAATATGTAATTTATTTCAATACCCAAGTTGTACAAATTGAGTTTCAATAGGTGTTTCTAAAACCCACTGTTTAAAAGTCATCTTTTTTTACCATACCATGCACGTGTACGACATCCATATTTTGACCTAAATTACAGTCTTTTTCTAAATCCTTTTGGGAAAATATTTGTGACTCACTGAAGCTTGTTTTCAATATTTTTTTGTAATTTTTTATTGAATTTTTTTTTGTTAAATTTTTATTAGGCATATTTGTCATTTTGAAAAATGTTGTGTACGACACACATAAGATGACCTAAACTTATCATTTTTTGAAAAATTGAAAATAATTGTCTGAAGTTTGTTCTCGTGCAATCCATTCGTCAAAATGTTATGTTGATCAAAAGTTATTAAAATAGTAAAAAACCCTGATATTTAAAGTCTATGGACCAATTTCATCATAAATTAATTGAAAAATAGAAAAATAATCTAATTGTAAAAAAAATTATATATTTGGAATCTGAATTGTCTCATCTAAAATGGGTTTTAATTTCATCAAAAAAATCTGCAAAAAAAGTTGTCAACCATATGTCCAAACTCGGTATTTTTCTCTGCCATTGTTAGAACCTTCAACTTGTTGGTCAAACCAGGTTGAAGGCCTAGATTCGAATTCCCAATGCTTTTCCCGAACCAAAATACAAGGTAGAAACCCGACCACAAAGCAAAACCAATTTCAAATTTTAAAAAATGGGATCTCGATTATAAAACAAGATCCCATTTTTTAAACAAACGGGATCTCGTTCCCAATATTAAATGGTGTGACCATTGATAGGGAAATGGGATCCCATTCCTTTGTCAATGGTCCTCACAATAAAATGAGATCCCGTTTTATAATCGGGATCCTGTTTATTTTTAACCGTTTTATTTAAATTTACTGTGAAGTCTGCAACTTCACATGTACCACCGAGAGTAGTGAAATTGGGGTATTTTTCATCAAGCATTATTTTTACAGGTGGTGACTTGCATTTTTTATTATTTTTTTCAAAGGAGGCATCATGTAAAACATTTTTGAAGTGGAATTGTGTTAGTTTTGTACTTGTTTGGAGGAACAAAATGTCTTCAACTTGCAATATGAATGATTTTTTCAAAGGAGGCATGAAGAAAACAGTTTTTAAAGTGGAATTGTGCTAGTTTTCTACTTGTTTTGAGGAACACAAGAGGAATAATTTTGTCCTTATAGGTCTTGAACTTTCAATTTGGATTGAATTTTTTGAAGAATTTCACTATTGACATTCATTTGTGCTTGAGAATTTTATAATCATGGGAGATAAAGCTCATAATAAGAGGAAGAAGACATTGACTCCTGAATAAATTGAAGCAAACAAAGAGAAGGAGAGACAAAGACAAAGACAAAGAAGAATGAGAATTAAATCAATGAATGATGGGGGAGCATCGAATTCCACAACTATTGAAGATGAAAACATTGAGGAGACCATGGTTGTAGATGAAGCTAATTTGTAAGAAATAAATTTGGAGAAGAATAGGATTATACAAGCAAGTCCTACTATGTCTTCAAATCCCTCTTTCAATGCTATGGAGAATGTTTCAATATGCACAAATCCAGGTACGTCTTCAAATCCACATGTTAGTGAAATGGTAAATTTGTATATAGAAGTTTTACAAGGTGCTGGACTTAACGATGTTGACATTGATAATATTCAGAGAGATGAAACTTTTATAGAATTTGTTGAAAATGGAAATGAGAATGATCCTTTTGTTGAAAATGAAAATGAGAATGATCATTTTCTTGAAAATGAAATAAAAAACTGTTTTGTTGATGTAAATGAAAATGAAAACCATTTTGTTGATGAAGATGAAGATGAAAATGTAAATCGTTTTGAAGTTGAAAATGAAAATGAAAATGAAGATGAAGATGAAAATCGAGAATGTGATGTTGAATTTAATGAAAATACTTTTTTTTAAATTCAAAGTGGTGTTTTCGATAATCTTCCTAGTCAAATTTCATGGAGGCAAATAAGAACACATGCGAATAAAATATACAACAAAAAAAATTATCATAAAAAAATTGCAATTCAATCTCAACTAATGATGCAATTGATGAGAATGGAAAAAATGAGGAAAATAATGAAAAGATTAGGTTTTTTTTGTTAAACCAAAAAGAAAAGATCAATCATTAAAACATGTTATGTCTACTATTGCTAGGTTCATTCAGTCTATTGGGAAAATAATCGATTTAAAGATAAAAATGCAGCAAGAAGAGCTATAACAACTGTTATAGTTAATAAAGCAACTTTGAATAAAAGAATGGTAAGAAATATTAGTGACGTTTTAAAAATACATCCTAAAAAATTACTAAGAGTGGAAAAAAGAAGAAAAAGTATAGAAAATGATCCTATCAACCAATGTTGGAGTTTCAGTTGCCGACTCCCGAGGTTTGATATGAAATTGAGTGTTGAAATTAAATCTTTCATCGAAAAATATTGGCATGATAATACTAGGGTTTCATCTAATGCTAGAGATGTTTTAAAATCAACGGTGGGGTTCAAAGTTCACAATCCTTACCCAAAACACCTATTAGATACAACACGAATTGAATTTTATAGAAAATTTTGTGGTGATTTAGTGTTACCTGGTAATATTAAAATAAGTCAAAGGTCTTTTGAAAAATGTAAATTGTGGTATGTAAAAATTAATAAGCAATGAATATCTTATTGTTGTAAAATGCATGGTCAATTTTGTTATTTTTATGATGTTTTTTGATATATATGTTGTACCTTGCATACTAAAATGATTATACAGGAATGTGGTATTAATATGCAACATGAAGCAATAAGGGAATTTATTTCAGGTTTGTTTTGTGAAAGATCTAATGGTAAATTATTTTATTTAAGTTCGTGTATTTCTGGACAATGCATTGACTGTGGAAATCTTTCATTCTTAAGAATTTGTATGCATGAAAGTGTTGATAATGATTTTGGACAACAACTAGTAGACGTTAAAAGATTTAAGAATGTTCACTATTCTTTAAAAGATGGAAAAATAAGAAAGAGTTGTGATTTAGTTACAAAAAAGGTTAGTGTGCATGCATTCATGAGTGAATTTAAGAATAAGAGATTGTACCAAAATATTTCATGCACTCTCAACATGCTCGATGGCTTGATGGCCAATTTCGCGCATTTAGAAACACATTTCCAATTGGTACTATAATTTTAGTGGTTGATTTTGTGGAAAATTATACTCTAGCTCCGCAAGAGGAAATTCAATCACAGTATTATAATTCAATGCAAGTAGCTATGTTTATCCATATTCTTTATAGACATGTAGATGATAGCATTGAGGATGATAGAAATTTTTTGAGGGAGTATCATTTTTATTTGACTGACAACTAATTACACTCATCAGAGTTTGTTCAATATTGTTTCAGTATATTTTATAGAAATTTAAGAGAAAAAGGAATCCATATGAAAGAACACCTCCTATGGTCAGATAATTGTACGAGGCAACTCAAGAATGCTCGAATGTTCTATTGGTTAAGTAGGGTTCACAAGGAACTTAATGTTTAACATATATGGAAATTTTTTTAAGTTGGGCATGGTAAAGGAGAACATGATGGAGTTGGTGCTTGTATCAAAAGAATTCTTGCTAGAGAACAATTAAAATTCGAAGATGCAGTAAAATTTAAAGATGCACATGGGGTTGTGGATTGGTGTAATACAATATTATCTACACCTGGTTCGAGTGAGTACTCTACAGTTCATCGATTATTTTGGTTGGTTGAAGAAGAGAAAATTGTACCTAGACTTGACTATGAGACAATCAGTGGATCTACTAAATGGCATTCATTTAGGAGTTTGAAGGCAAGCACATGGACTATCTAGACAAGGGAGCTTGCATGTTTTTTCTAGTTTTGTATCTCAAGAGATTGGGAAGCATGTGAAAATACATAATCAATTGAACAGTGGGAGAAAATTCATTGACACCTGCACAAGCACATGATCAATATGAAAGAACTATTGAAGAAAATGATCAAGTTTTTGCATCTGAAGACTATGACTATGTATCAGACCTTGTACAAGAAGATAATTTAATTCAATTTATCTTATTTTATTTCACTTTATTAAGTTATTTTTTAATACTAAATTATTTATATGAATATGTGCAAGTTATTAAATCAATGTTTGTTTGCAGGATATGTGTATGTTGTTGTTGCACCTAAGGGGAATGAAGACCAAACAGAATGTTGGTTGGCTCGTTGTGTGGAGACTAAACATAAGTTTATATCACCTTGAGAATATGATTATGGCTATCATTATCCAACAGGTATGTGATCCCCTTAAGACATCCCCTTAAGAAAATTTTGATAACAAGTTTTTTATCCCCTTAAGCAATTTCTTAGAACAAGTCTTTGATCCCATTATGAAAATTTTGGGAACTTATTTGATGATGGTTTTCATTTTTTCCAATAGGATCAGTTGTGGTTGTTGGCATTGGCTACAAAAATACCTGGCAAGGAAGAATGGTCTACCTGCATTTGAAGATTATGAAACACATAAAAAGATTATACATTATTCACATTTGGTGGTGGAAACAAATATAAAACTAGATCGGTATTGCGGAAGACCTACAAATAAAGTGCTATGGACAATTTCTATGAAAGAGCATGAGACAATCATAGATGCATTGCAAAAAAGAGAGGATGCAAATGGTACAATGGAATAAGTAAATATAGGTAAATATAGTTTTAGTTTTATATTGTCCTTTTAAATAGATTAAATACATGTTTCGATATTAGTCAAGTGTGTTATTAGTTGAAATTGATTTAAATTTTCCTTTTATAGATCCTTAAGCCATAATCACAAAAAGGATCTAGTCCATGTAGATTCAACCTAGACAATGTGGAATACTTGGTAAAAATAGGTAATTATTAGTTAAAATATATTTAAATACATTTTTCAATTACATATTGATATTTCTTGCACATTAATAGTTAAAATTGATTTATTATCCTTTTTTGTATCCTTAAGCCATCATTGCATTGATCTCATACTTTGAAACAAAAAGGAGAGGATGTCTGGATTCAACCTACACACGTGTGGAATACTTTTAAATGCAGGTACTTGAAGTTGTGTGAAGACCTACTACATTCCTTAAGATGGCATATCCAAATTTTGTAAACATTGTTTTTGAGATGACATATATGTACATACATACTTACATAATTAAACATTTTGTACAAATTACAAATACATGTACATACACAATAATGTACTCTATGTACTTCTATGTATCAAAATCGATATTCTATATATTTTGTTTGTTAAATGTGTGTGTTTTCCTACTTTCCAACTTTATATTTGATTGTATAATCACTAAATATCATGCATACATTATTGTTAAATCAATTATATCCTTAAGATGTATTATGACCCCTTAATACATCCCCTTAAGATGTTGTATTATGACCCCTTAAGACATCCCTTTAAGACATTGTATTATTACCCCTTAAGACATTGTATGATTATACCTTAAGACATCCCCTTAAGAAATTGTATTATGACCCCTTAAGACATCCCCTTAAGACGTTGTATTGTGACCCCTTAAGACGTTGTATTGTGACCCCTTAAGATGTCGTATTAGGACCCCTTAAGACATCCCCTTAAGATGTTGTATGATGACCCCTTAAGACGTTGTATTATGACCCCTTAAGACATCCCCTTAAGATGTTGTATTAGGACCCCTTAAGACATCCCCTTAAGAAAACCTATAATTAGTTTTGGATGCTATTTTTTTTTGACAACTTATAAATTAGTATTTGATGCCATTATTTGTTTTGACAGCTTATAAATTAGTATTGGATGCCATTATTTTTTTTGATAGCTTATAAAACAGTATTGGATGCCATTATTTGTTTTGACAGCTTATAAATTAGTGTTGGATGTTATTATTTATAGAATTTATTAATGCTTTTGTTTGTAAATTATTATTTATTGACTAATTATTGATTGACATGAATTGAATAAGTTCATTGACTAATTATCGCTAATTATTGAATGTACATATCATGTATACCATGTATGTGATCACTAAATTTGTAAAGTATAAATATTAAAATGTCCTATTAATTTCAACTTTAATTTCATATTTGTATTTAATTTCACATTAATTTCCTATATTAATGTCTTGACTATGAATGTAAAATGCATAAATGTATATGTGTAAATTAAAATTTCAAACAATAATAAAGTCCATAATTTATGTAAATATATTAAGCACGCATGAAACCAATATATTAAGCTCATGAAATAAAGTCCATCAGAGTACAACCCATGAACTAAATTCCAACTAAGTACTTGAGCCATGAAATATAAAGTCCAACAGAGTACATGACAAACCAGAAATATAGTCCATGAAATAAACAAATATAACCCATAAAATCATGTTTCTAGGTCATGTATTGTCTCTATAATCAAGAGTCCTCTTCACACCATGCGGACTATGCGAATGACCTGAAACACTTTGTACAAGAGAAAGATGAAATCATATGTAAGACAATGAAAAACTATTTAATGACAATTTAATTTATAATTCATCATAAAATTGAATTACCATCATATATGGGTTTGTATGCTCTGGTGCACCAGAAGCAACCTCTAAATTCTCTGAATCAATCTACATAAACAAGACAAAGAAATTTGAAATTAGATACACAAGTATACAATTAAAAATGATTTAATTGAAATTAATTTATAATTTATCATATTTTAATTGTACCATATTCTGAGGTTGTGCATTGTCTTCTCCAAGACCTATTTGTACATGCTCAACTACAAGATGTGTCTCATGCTATAAAAGAAAAAGAATTTAAAACATGTATTAGCTCATATTATATATATATATATTCAATTTGAAATTTAAAATGTAAAATTAAAGTTATATTCACAATATATAACTTATAATTGAATTTAAATATAATAAAAAATTTAAATTACCATTTGATCTGGAGCCTGCTTTGCATGTCCTCCTGGAGGTGTAACTATGTATGGGTTAGGGCTGAAATTTGCACTAACAAAGTCCTACAAGATCAAAATTAAAGCATGTGTACTTGAATTAGGTTAATATATATATATATATATTCAATTTAGGAAATTTTCTGTAGAAATTTTTTGAAAGAACCTGAAAAATCAAAGGCCTCATGATTAGCCGCAACATCTAATGTTTTCCCAATGCCCATTCTCATTGTGGTATCAACCTAGACATACATGTAGAAATTTAATGCTTATAATATTTACAAGTGTACATGTACATTTCATATATATTGAATTCAAAATTCATAATTATAACTATACTAATATAAGTTAAACAATTTACAATATAAATGTACCTGCCCCTGATCTATGATGCCCGATAGTGGAGGAGTGCTTGACAACCCCTCGGTGGAATCAACGTGGAAGCCTATTGACTTGCCTAAACCAACATAAATATTTGAAACATATATGTGATTCAATTATAAATTTAAAACTTAAGTTAAAAATCATTTCGTATATAATTTAAAAAATTGAAATCAAAATACCCCATAAGGGTTGCCAAGTAGGACTAGTGTCGATGTATGTACTCGTGGAATGAATGATTTCCCCATCGTTACTATCATATGTACACCAAAAAATTTGATTGTTAAAATGTATTACAAAATTTTCTTTGATATACACATTCATCAAAATTCTTATAAAATGAACGTGTAGATGCATATTTATACCTATGTCGCAATGTCCTCGGGGTGATGGTCTACTATAAGAAAATATACAAATGAACTGATGTGACCAAATGAACCACCATAATCTCCACATCCACCCAAAATAGGTGTGGCTTGATCAGGTCCATAGCATACTTGATGGAAACTAGTGCATACATGTGGGACGAGCCTCGACACTACTGGAGTGGTACTCAGACCAGCTCCATAAAACACTCCTCCATCATCATTGTCTCTATGCTCCCCACCCACTACCATAGAAGTATGTTGATCAAGGTCTCCTGTAAGTGTACTAAGGGAACCGATTTTCAAGACCATAGCTCGATGATGCATAGGTGCGGGAATGGGAGGACCAAGAGCAACAACAAGGGGTTGCACATGCAAGGTCGTTGGGGATCAACCCTTTCCCCTAACCTCTGTTGTGGCATGTCGCCACCAACACCCTAAAATAATTTAAAATCAAAATAATTGGGCTTTTGCACATAACAAATTCTACATGTAATGCCCCGCCACACAACCCTAGAGGAAGTTGCAATTAACTACACAAACGAACTAATTTTTTTTGTTTTAAATATAATTAATATGCAAGTTCGCTACACATTGCAACAACCTCTAAGGCTACGAGACTGAGATTACATAATAACCCACGAACAACATTAAAGAATTGAAACCACAACATTTAAATACTTAGGAAATTAAGAGCACATACATTCCATACAAGATAAATTCATCAAAGAAAATTAAAGATACAATGAGATCTCATTTACAATAAGATTACAACTCTCATTCCCCGAATGAGGTAAATCCAAATGCATGATTACATATTACATCTTCCACCTCGAATACAAAGAGGGGTAATAAATTACAAGATTAACTGAAATGAATAAAGCATAAACATAACTGGATCCCACGAGCTCTCCAACTGGAAGTCTCATCAACACGAACAAGAAGATAGCCCAATGGAGTAAGGTGCACGCCACCCAACCAAGTGGAACCCAAAGGCCCACCCCCCGTGCTAGGAGATAGTAACAAGAATCCTAGACAAGACCAACTACCTCTAGACACAAGCTGAACATAACTGAATCCAAACTGACACAACCAAACACTTATACCACACAAGTACAACTCAAGATCAACGTACGTACAACTCAATTACATCACAAGTACCCTCACGTACAACTCTAACATGGTTACATTGCTTCCAGGAAGTAACAGACCATGTATGTTAAGAAAACCTTACACATAACAATCAAGTACCAACTACAGGTACACCATAACATCACTAACATGGATCACATTGCTTTGGTTATCACCTGAATAAACTCCTTCCAAAGGTTACCTAGTTTACCTCTCATGGTTCTGGCCCCTAACGGAAGTCATTCTTCTACTTGACAACCAACCAAACAAACTAACACTAAGGAAAGCCCAAGTGCCAACAAACAGATAAGACAATCGCTCCAGCACTAGGAGACAACCTAACTCAAAGCCCTCTTCAAACACTAGAGGTAACAAGATAGCAACGCCACTCCTTACAAGGAGCCACAAATCACATAATCCACTCCTTTCACAGCAGGCACAAGCATCCCCATTCATGGAGACCGGGTAGTAGTGTTGACATAACTTCAAGCACTAACCAACAGATTAACAAACGGTTGACCTCACAAAGCGACAACCCCCAAACTCTAGACCCACTAGAAGGCTTACTATTAATGACGCTTAACCCACTTCCTCAAACATGGACATAGAGGAATCAATCACACCAGCATTTGCGAGGAATAAACTAATTTTGGATACCCTAAATCCACTTCCTTAAAATAACTCAGAAGTTTAATGTCGCAATGAAACTAATTAAATAATGCCTCTTTCAGGCAAAGGAAGACAATTTAATCAAAGTATTTAATTTCTTAATTGCTTTTTCAATAATACTAAAATCAACATTAACTTCATCCATTCCAAACAGGTTGACAACATGGTACAACAACCCTCATCTTTAAAACTCTATCTGAAAGACTTAACACCCTTCTAATTAATTTCCCCCAAGCGATAACATAAGGAATTACATTTAAACAAATAACTTAACTAGAATTAAATCTAATTCGGATTTCCTCAATCCACTTTTTAATTAACCTTCGATACTTTATTGCATTTAATAAAACTAAGTTGAACAACGTCTCTATCAGACAAAGATGAAATTTACGCCAAATATTTCATTTTCTAATTATTTTTAATCTAATATAAAATTGACATTTATTTCAATCATTCAGAAAATAACGTTTCGAAATAAATAACTATTTCCTCTTTTCCAAAACATATATTTCAAAAAAAACCATAATTCATCTATTATTTTAGAATCAAATATTTAATCTTTCCAAATATATTATTCCAAATAAATCCAATCTTTGTTCTTCCAAATATATCATTAAAGAATAAAATCGATAGTTTGACTATGATCCCAATAAATTAAATTCTTCAATTACCTTAGAAACATGTCATTTTTAAAATCGACAGATTAAGGTATATATATTTGAATATTTATATCAACTTTTAAATATTTAGTTAAATCTTTAAATAATTAAATCATTATTTTAAAACATTCAAGATTTTCCCAATTACATTTATAATATTCAAAATTTCCTCCATTGCCTTTAAAACATGATATTAATCAGAACGACATTTTACTAAATATATAAATATATATATATATCAAATATATATCTATATATTAAAATCTTTATATATCAATTAATTATACAAATCAATATTTTAATATTATATAAAATATTATGAAACATATTTTATTTTATTTTATATTTTTATTTTTTTTATAAACAAAGACAAATTGCCCAAGTTAGGGCACAGATTTCGAGGCACGTTTTTTTGGGAACCATGCGCATTTTACTCTAGACAGTGGACGTGTTTTCCACTGCGCACATGGATTCCAGCAAGGTCGGTTGTTTTGGGGCCGACTGTGTATCACATAGTCGGGCCTCCCAAAATAGTGTTGGGTGCGGCGGTTAGGGTTGGGGGTTGCACCTTCCCCAGCCGAACTCCCACAGGGGGGCGCGGCTGTGGAGGGCGCTGCTCTCCCCAGTCGCCTCTTATGGGGGGTGGCTATGGAGAGCGACCCCCAGCCGTAACTCCAAGCAAAGTTTGTTTTATTTATTTATTTTAAATAAATTTTGTTGTAAAAAAATTCCGCCCACTACGGATTTCGTTCACCCGAACCAAAAAAAGCCACAGTTTCTTTTATTTATTTATTTTCTAATTTTTTATTTTTTTGCAAAAATTTCTCCAGCATAACACATGTTCCAATATAAAAAGGGTATATATATTTATATATATAGAGTGATTTCAATATATATATATATATATATATATATAGATATATATTCTCAGATTTACAATTTCATAATCAAATTGAACAAATAAATTTAAGAAATGAAACCATTACTATAATTGCAAAATTCTTTGAAGAAGATTATTTCAAAACTGAGGTTTCAAGTTTTGCAACAAGATCTAACCTGGGTTTTTCTTGTAAATCAAATAGAGTTTAAATATTTCCAATCAGCATAACAAAATTTGGAAAACCTTTCAAAATGAAACTAATTTGATAGGAAGAAAACCCGATTTCCCAAAAGCTTTAGAGGTAGTTAAATTGGTGCAAAGCCCTCTCCTCAAATGCAAGCTCCTTCCCTGCATCCAACTGAGCTTTTCCAAAATCCAAATCCAAAACCCCCAAAACCAAAAATCCTTCCCTCTCCATTTTCAATTTTTCATCCTCTTTCAATTTTTCCCCAAAATCCCAATAATAGCCAAAAACGGAAAATATCTCCTCAACCCTAAAGTCAAACTTTTGAAAATATCTCAATTATCTCTATTTTCTAGTTTTTTATTTTCGAAAATGAAATTTAATTCATTTTCTTTAATTCTCCATTCAAACAATAATCCATTAATTCAAAATGAATAATTCAATTTATTACAACACAATTAATTTAATTAATTAATAAAATAAATCTAATCCAAGATTTAATTATTTTATTAATTACATTAAATTAACCCATAAATAAAATAAAATTTTTCACAATAAAACTAGATTCATTTAATTCACAACTTAATGCATATGCCATTCATTTAACTTTCCTAACTTGCAATTTAATAAAATCTAGGCAAATTAATCAGCATTTAAATCAACAGAACAGGACAAAAACCGATGACACACTCAAGACTAGGGTGATGGCTTGACATGAGAAACCTAGCCACTATCTCCCAATCAAATGTCATTGGCAATGGACATACTCAAACCTGTGAAACCAGGTGGAGTCAATGTCCTGTACCTGTCAACCTGCGAACAATAGAATATCGCACATGTATATCTGCATCATAGAAAACACACCATGAAGAGGGAATCACAAAATCGCAGGGTGCTCGCAAGCGAGTGATGCAATCCCATCCCCTTCACCCATACAATACTACTAACTGACGAATTTAACAACAATAGTTTAATCAATAGCATAAAGCATCATTAATTCAATTATTCACAATGCTAATCTAAAGCATGTCATAATAATAACATCTAAATAAAATACCATCCATCAAAATATCTCAATCACATCGTTAATACACAATGATCAAATTAATCGAGTACCACAGTCCAAGCACTAACAAAAAACACAACATAACCAAACAGGACACTGTTCGATCAAAAGAGCAAAATGGAGGGGTCTTACATCCTCCCCCCCTAGGGTCAGGCTTACTCCTAGAAGCCTGCAAAATCCCCTAGTGCAAACTCCATACCAAAAAACAAGGCCAAGGGTTCTAAACTAAACCACTCCAAACCTCAAAATAAAACAACATCAACCCAAGCCATAAACAACTCGACCAAGTACACTGCCAATCCATACAGACTAACATGGTGAAACAACCACCAATCCAACTCTCCAAAACACAAGACCATGGATTAACATACATAATACACATATGAACCAATACACATCATTGGAAATCAACACCAGGCTACACAAGGATCCATCTAGACACCAAAAAGCAGCATAACAATCCATGATAGAAGAATCCATGAACCAAGAACCAATATCCATCTCACAAAAACCATAAGCCAAGAGCCAAAAACCATCTCGCATACAATATCTCTCAAATAGTGGCTTGATGGTGTTAGGTCATACATAAAGTGAAACCATCCAAACAAGACCACCATGACCGGTCTCTTGTTGTGTAAGGTGATTAGCCTCGAAGAGATAGTCATCACACATAGCTGAGTAGTGGGTCTAGCTGTATAACAACCTCCCATACTCCCATCCTCTAGGTTTCCTACGTCTACTTCCTCGTACACACTCACCAAATCCGTTTCATATGTTCTTGGAGAGGGATTCACAATATAACATATAGCCGACATTGAAAACAACAAAGATAACAAGCTTAGCCACCAAGTTCATAAAGAAGAGAAAATTAAAGTTCAATTTCAACAATAAGGCAATAATGCGCATAATTTCAACACTGAATCAAATAAGATCACAAGTGGTGGCTAAACCTTCACAATCAAATATAACAAAGTGTCGGCCCTCACAATCAACTGAAAAATCATCAATAACCAAAAGAAAGTTCACAATCTTTAAAATTTCACTGTACAACACTGCGTGACTAGATACTAGCCACCAACGAGGAAGGAGGAAACAACGTCAGACTATCGCGATAGTCCCTCATGTGGTGCGGAGTGAAAACACCAACCACATGGCATAGGGGTACTCCTCGGCTACACCCTGCATTGTGTCCACACATAGCATAGTCATACACTAGCTGGAACAAGGCACATATTGGTCATATGCCGCATGGCAGAATGTCTATGGCTTCGCGGAAGTAGGCATGTGCTAAACACTCCCTGCATAGCGATACCTCATGGAGAAGGTAGACGCAGGTAATCGCCGAAGCCAGAGGTATACATGGCTAGGATCTACCCATGTGCTACTTGACCAACATGGGCAAGGCAACCATGAGTATCCCTCTACAAGTGTTGAGGCCCCATAATGCTCATCACACAAGTAGGCTAACAAAGAAAATCTCATAATGCACCTTCACGTGTCTACGCATGTGGCAATCGTGTCCTCACACGACATCATCACCAGCACGATGTCAGAACACAGTCGGGTGTGGCATCGTATCCAGTACATCATGTCGGAACCCAAGTAGGATATGGTATAAATACATGATGCAACATGATAACATCACTATGGGGGCTTTGAGTCTCACCTCTCATACAGACGAGTTTTACTCACTATGCCAGATCAACGCCTCCATGGAAATCCAGGCATAGCTAACATACCTATGTTGCTGTACTCAAATCTGTGGGGATTAGGTTAACACTTATGGATCAAGTATTCTGATCCATTATAAGGGAAATTAGTGACTATGTTTCCTCAGGATTGGTTGAGCTAAGACGCTCTGCATCGCGATATGTGTACGTTGCACACTCCACCTAAGGAACTTGTGGCTGCTACTATCCCTTTTACGGATTGAGGATCTAGAGAACCAAAAGAAGAAGAAATACTCTTGGTCACTCTTATATATAATTTTCAACCACACATAGGTTGGCCCTCAATCAGGTAGCAAACATGCACACACACATAATGGTATGGTAATTCCCACACCAAAGTGTCACTTTTCCTCAAGGATGGGTACCAAGTATCACCATCGCCTGGATACACAAAGCAAGTACCAGGTATTCACAACTCACAAACAAGATACAATTACTGGTTTATTACATTTACAAGGGTACAACTACAAATGAAATCCCATAGGAGCATCCAATACATAACTCATGAGATACGTAACAAAACTTTCCAACCATAACCTTTTATCAGGTTACTTTCATGCTACTCTTTTCCTAGAGTACATCATGCTAACATAAAAGCCATGAACATGTGATCACATAACAATTCCACTAATAGGTTCACAGAGACAACACAGTGGGCACAAATGTTCCCAAAGAACCCAGTGTATGAACCTGAGGCTCTGGTACCATGTGTAACACCCCACCACGCAACCCTAGAGGAAGTTGCAATTAACTACACAAACGCACTAATTTTTTTTTTATAAATATAATTAATATGCAAGTTTGCTCCACATTGCAACAACCTCTAAGGCTATGAGACTGAGATTACATAATAACCCACGAACAACATTAAAGAATTGAAACCACAACATTTAAATACTTAGGAAATTAAGAGCACATACATTCCATACAAGATATATTCATCAAAGAAAATTAAAGATACAATGAGATCTCATTTACAATAAGATTACAACTCTCATTCCCCAAATGAGGTAAATCCAAACGCATGATTACATATTACATCTTCCACCTCGAATACAAAGAGGGGTAATAAATTACAAGATTAACTGAAATGAATAAAGCATAAACATAACTAGATCCCACGAGCTCTCCAACTGGAAGTCTCATCAATACGAACAAGAAGATAGCCCAATGGAGTAAGATGCACGCCACCCAACCAAGTGGAACCCAAAGGCCCACCCCCCGTGCTAGGAGATAGTAACAAGGATCCTAGACAAGACCAACTACCTCTAGACATAGGCTGAACATAACCGAATCCAAACTGACACAACCAAACACTTGTACCACATAAGTACAACTCAAGATCAATGTATGTACAACTCAATTACATCACAAGTACCCTCACGTACAACTCTAACATGGTTACATTGCTTCCAGGAAGTAACAAATCAGGTATGTTAAGAAAACCTTACACATAACAATCAAGTACCAACTACAGGTACACCATAACATCACTGACATGGATCACATTGCTTTGGTTATCACCCGAATAAACTCCTTCCAAAGTTTACCTAGTTTACCTCTCACGGTTCTGGCCCCTAATGGAAGTCATTCTTCTACTTGACAACCAACCAAACAAACTAACACCAAGGAAAGCCCAAGTGCCAACAAACAGATAAGATGATCGCTCCAACACTAGGAGGCAACCTAACTCAAAGCCCTCTTCAAACACTAGAGGTAACAAGATAAAAATTCCACTCCTTACAAGGAGCCACAAATCACATAATCCACTCCTTTCACAGGAGGCACAAGCATCCCCCTTCGTGGAGATCAGGTAGTAGTGTTGACATAACTTCAAGCACTAACCAACAGATTAACAAATGGTTGACCTCACAAAGCGACAACCCCCAAACTCTAGACCCACTGGAAGGCTTACTATTAACGATGCTTAACCCACTTCCTCAAACATGGACATAGAGGAATCAATCACACCAGCATTTGTGAGGAATAAACTAATTTTGGATACCCTAAATCCACTTCCTTAAAATAACTCAGAAGTTTAATGTCGCAATGAAACTAATTAAATAACGCCTCTTTCAGGCAAAGGAAGACAATTTAATCAAAGTATTTAATTTCTTAATTGCTTTTTCAATAATACTAAAATCAACATTAACTTCATCCATTCCAAATAGGTTGACAACATGGTACAACAACCCTCATCTTTAAAACTCTATCTGAAAGACTTAACACCCTTCTAATTAATTTCCCCCAAGCGATAACATAAGGAATTACATTTAAACAAATAACTTAACCAGAATTAAATCTACTTCGGATTTCCTCAATCCACTTTTTAATTAACCTTTGATACTTTATTGCATTTAATAAAACTGAGTTGAACAACGTCTCTATCAGCAAAGATGAAATTTATGCCAAATATTTCATTTTCTAATTATTTTTAATCTAATATAAAATCGACATTTATTTCAATCATTCAGAAAATAAAGTTTCGAAATAAATAAAAATTTCCTCTTTTCCAAAACATATATTTCAAAAAAAACCATAATTCATCTATTATTTTAGAATCAAATATTTAATGTTTCCAAATATATTATTCCAAATAAATCCAATTTTTGTTCTTCCAAATATATCATTAAAGAATAAAATTGATAGTTTGACTATGATCCCAATAAATTAAATTCTTCAATTACCTTAGAAACATGTCATTTTAAAAATCGACAGATTAAGGTATATATATTTGAATATTTATATCAACTTTTAAATATTTAGTTAAATCTTTAAATAATTAAATCATTATTTTAAAACATTCAAGATTTTCCCAATTACATTTATAATATTCAAAATTTCCTCCATTGCCTTTAAAACATGATATTAATCAGAACGACATTTTACTAAATATATAAATATATATACATAAAATGTATATCTATATATTAAAATCTTTATATATCAATTAATTATACAAATCAATATTTTAATATTATATAAAATATTATGAAACATATTTTATTTTTATTTTTATTTTTATTTTTTTTATAAACAAAGACAAATTGCCCAAGTTAGGGCGCGGATTCTGAGGCACACGTTCTTGGGAACCATGTGCATTTTACTCTAGATGGCGGACGCGTTTTCCACGACGCACGCGGATTCTGGCAAGGTCGACTGTTTTGGGGCCAACTGTGTATTACATAGTCGGGCCTCCCAAAACAGTGTTGGGTGCGATGGTTAGGGTTGGGGGCTGCACCTTCCCCGGTCGAACTCCCACAGGGGGGCATGGTTGTGGAGGGCACTGCTCTCCCCAGTTGCCTCTTATGGGGGGCAGCTGTGGAGAGCGACCCCCAGTCGTAACCCCCAGCAAAGTTTGTTTTTTTTTTATTTTTTTATTTTTTTTTAAAAATA
>CM021100.1:546873713-546890169 GCA_007115665.2 Sequoiadendron giganteum
GGAAGAAAACCCGATTTCCCAAAAGCTTCAAAGGTAGTTAAATTGGCGCAAAGCCCTCTCCTCAAATGCAAGCTCCTTCCCTGCAATCCAACTGAGCTTTTCCAAAATCCAAATCCAAAACCCCCAAAACCAGAAAATCCTTCCCTCTCCATTTTCAATTTTTCATTCTCTCTCAATTTTTCCCCAAAATCCCAATAATAACCAAAAACGGAAAATATCTCCTCAACCCTAAAGTCAAACTTTTGAAAATATCTCAATTATCTCTATTTTCCAATTTTTTATTTTCGAAAATGAAATTTAAATCATTTTCTTTAATTCTCCATTCAAACAATAATCCATTAATTCAAAATGAATAATTCAATTTATTACAACACAATTAATTTAATTAATTAATAAAATAAATCTAATCCAAGATTTAATTATTTTATTAATTACATTAAATTAACCCATAAATAAAATAACATTTTTCACAATAAAACTAGATTCATTTAATTTTCCTAACTTGCAATTTAATAAAATCCAGGCAAATTAATCAGCATTTAAATCAACAGAACTAGACAAAAACCGATGACACACTCAAGACTAGGGTGATGGCTTGACACGAGAAACCTAGCTACTATCTCTCAATCAAATACCGTTGGAAATGGACACGCTCAAACCTATGAAACCAAGTGGAGTCAGTGTCCTGTACCTGTCAACCTACGAACAATAGAATATCGCACATGTATATCTACATCATAGAAAACACATCGTGAAGAGGGAATCACAGAATCACAGGGCGCTCGCAAGTGAGTGATGCAATCCCATCCCCTTCACCCATATAATACTACTAACTGACGAATTTAAAAACAATAGTTTAATCAACAGCATAAAGCATCATTAATTCAATTATTCACAATGCTAATCTAAAGCATATCATAATAATAACATCCGAATAATATACCATCCATCAAAATATCTCAATCACATCGTTAACAGACAACGATCAAAGTAATCAAGTACCACAGTCCAAGCACTAACAGAAAACACAACATAACCAAACAGGACACTGTTCGATCAAAAGAGCAAAACGGAGGGGTCTTACACTACATACAGTTTCCTCAAAAAATACAATGGGCACTCCCAATTAGCATGTGGGGGACCATCAAAAACCATATACCATCAATCCCAAAAATGTGCACTCATTTGTGGATGTATGCACCGCCTCATGGATATTCTATATTTTTTGGGAGGAATGGGTTGTCGAGTAACGGGGTCAAGAAAGTAGGGGGCTAGGTGGGCTTTCATTATTTTAAGGTTTAAAATTTGTTTATAAGAGAGATCGTCAGCATAAAATTGTCTCATTTGTTCTTTGTCTTGTCGATGCCTATCTAGATCATAATCAATGGTCCTGATGGCATCCACAACATTTTGCATTGTAGATGCAAAACGTCTAACATGGGTTTGAATCAATGCTTGACTCTGCATAGCATTGATTTGATTTTGTATGGATGCAACCTGATCATTTATGCATGCTCGCAAGCGAGCCTCATCAGATGCAACAGGTGCTAGAGGTGACATATTAGGTGGAGGGGGAGGTGGAGGGGGAGGGGGAGGTGGTTGTGGTTGTGGTTGTGACTGAGGTGGTGGATTGATGATATCATCAATGTTAAAATCATCCATGATATGAGATATAAGTGTCCACCTGCATTAAATTATATAAAATTAACATACAAACTTAAAAAATTACAAGAAATAGTTAAATTTGAAATGCACATGCAATTTTTTTTAAATAGGATGTGCATACATATATTAAGATCATATAAAATTGAAACACACATATACATTGATTGAACTTGAGCATGTGCATACAAAATTCAAAATTTAACATGTACATACATTTAAAATGAAAAATATGATGCATTTAATTTGCATGCATACATCATTAAACTAAACTATGTACATACATACAAATTTCAAAATTTAAGAACTATATACAATTTTAATACATGTGTACATACTAAACAATAAACTTGAAACATTAACAAAAATCTCATTTTATGTCTAATGCATATATATATTACAATTTTCCATCAGGACAAATCATGATCAAGTAGATATTTATAAAATATATACTATTATAAATTCATCATTATAAGTTCATAAATTCCATCAAATTCATAAATTCATGTCACTAAAAATATCCATCTAGAACCAAAATCATAAATTCATGTCACTAAAAATATCCATCTACAACCAAAATCATAAATTCATGTCACTAAAAATATCCATCCAACCAAATATATAAATTCATCACACAAAATATCCATCATTCCCTAAATTCATAAATTCATAACTATTTAAGATCATTGTCTTAATTTGGAAACTATTGTGGCTCTCTACTGCATCTCTTCATTTATTTGTGTTTTCCTTTTCAGAATCAAAAGTTCTTCTCTCCTCTAGCCATTGTTGATGCTCATCTAGGATCCCATCCATAGTCCTGACAGCATCGACAATGGTTTGCATCCTATATGCAAATATCCTCACAGGTGGTGCGACAAATTCTTCATTTTGAATAATGTTGATTTGATCTTGGATGGTTCTAACATTGGAATTGATTTGTGCTTGCAAACGAGCACCATCGATTTCAAGTGGTGGAGGTGGAGGTGAAAGCGGTGGAGATGGATGGCACGGAGGTGGATTGTGAATATTATTGAATCAATCCATGTGATCTCTAAGATATGAGTGAACTTGCATTAGATTTGTAATTTCAAAATGTAAGATACATGTTTATGAAATACCGTTAAACCACTCAATATAAATGGCCTAATTGAATACAAATGATAAAATATGGAAGCCTCATTTATGTCTAAGGCATGTTACTTGAATGAAAATACAATTAACTATTAATATAGGACAATTTATGAATGCTATAGGGTTTACGGTTTAGAGTTTAAGATTTAGGTTTTAGGGTAATACGATGGCTTAAGGGGATCTATGTAGTAAGGTCCTAGTACAAAATGACATGGCTTTTAAGTGAATAAAATTTAGTGAAGATTCCCAAAGCAACCAAATTTCATTAAGGTCTGAGGCAACTTCACCAAATTTTATTCACTTGAGCCATGTCATTTTGTCCTAGGAGCTTACTAGACATAGATCCCCTTAATCCATCCTATCACCCTAAACCATAAATTAATCAACCTAGATCATGATTTATCTTATTCATATTAAAATCTTTCATGATCTTATTATTATCTTTCATGATCTTATTATTGTTAAAATTTGTTTACAAAACTTAGGGTGAAGTTTTGGTGTCCCTTGGAATATAATGAACTTGCAAGTTAGTGAAGAATGTTTTCTTGTGGAACAATTCATTGAGATAGCTCTTGTTTCAATGGACCAACCTAGATCATTAAATGTCATTCATATTACAATCTTGCACAATCTTATTATTGTTAAATTTGGTTTCCTTGGACAACTTCACCAAATTTTGAGAACTTCTTTGATCCCCTTAAGAAATGTCATATAAGGACCCCTTAAGACATCAATTTATGATTTAGGGTGATAGGATGGCTTAAGGGGATCTATGTCTAGTGAGGTCCTAGGAAAAAATGGCATGGATAAAGGGAATAAAAATTGGTGGTGTTGCCCAAGGAAACCAAATTTGATTAAGGGCCTAGGAAAAAATGATGTCTTTAGGGTTCAAGGTTTAGAGTTTAGATTTTAGGGTTTACGGTAACAGGATGGATTAAGGGGATCTTTGTAGTAAGATCCTATGAGAAAATGACATGGCTTAAGGGAATAAAATTTGGTGGAGTTTCCTAAGGCAACCAAATTTCATTTTAAGGTCCTAAGATAAAATTAATGCTTTAGTGTTAAGGGTTTAGATTTTAGAGTTCAAGGCTTAGGGTTTAGTGAACTTAGGGTGAAGTTTGGGTGGCCCTTGGAATAATGGACTTGCAAGTTAGTGCCTAGTTTATGAATATTTTTTATTTTATCAATAGATTGACTATTTCTATAATAGAAACACATAATTATGTATGATTAAGATTGAGCTTGATGTATATTTTAACTGGATATTTTTTTAATTGAATAGATTATTTTATTTAACATTTTTTTCATTAATATTACCCACTTAAATGAATTTTATGATATAAAATGTATAATATAAAATTAGTTAATGTTGAATCAAGTATTTTATTTTAGATTGTTTGGAATTGAAATAACCTAAAAGAACTTAGAAAAGAAAAATATTTTTATTCTTTCTATGTCTAGGTAACTAGTGCAAAAATTGAGATTTTAGACTAAGAGAGATCAAAACATAAAATAGAAATGAATGTTAAATACTATCTAACTAACTTCAAGGAACTATTAAAAAAAACGGGATCCCGATTTTTAAAAAGCAGGATCCCATTTGTTATTTAGGCTTGGGATCCCGAACCTAAATGGGATCCCGATTTTTCAAAAATCAGGATCCCATTTATAAAAATCGAGATCCCTTTTTTGCAATACCGAATTCATTTTTTTTGCTAAGGAAAAAACTTCCACATTTTGTGGACTCAACTTTGTGCACTTACCTACAAGGACTTTGGTCGGGCCAGGTATTAGGATAACCACAAGCATAAAGGATTCCCCAACGTAACACAAGACCACAAGGATCTTGGTGGGTACTATGTGGGACAACCAAGAAGATAGTTCTAAGCAGACAAAAAGATCAAGATACGCCCCTATGTTGACCAGTCAAAGCACACCATGATATGATGGATCATGGCGACCCTGATGAGGTATAATAGGGAGCTCAATTGATAAACAAAATGTCAAAAGCATCAAAAGATCACAATCAAATGTCAAATTCCCTTTTCTACAGGATCAAAAGGATGGATGGGATTGATGAGGTCTGTTAGGAAGGATGCATCTTGTTGAGACCAAAGATGGAGGCTAAGCTAGAGGATTAACATGACACAAGATATTTGAAATCAATTGAACCTCATGATACAAGTGACCTTGGTTTGTGAATATCAGCTAGGATAGGGATGTACCTAATGACACGATAAGATGACAAGACAAAAAACCGATGACACAAGTGTTGGTAGATGGTCAGCACTCCCCTCGGGATTCATGGCATGGACTAACCACCTCCCGTGGATCTGTTAACTATGGCATTTGTATCAAGCATTAACAGGTCAATCTTTTGGTGCAACAGAAGCTATGGACCAACAAGTGGTATCAAATCTAAAGGTGTCAAGTTTGAATCCCCTCGGGTAACACTGAGGGGGAGTTTGTTGGCAGATGGTCAGCACTCCCCTCGGGATTCATGACATGGACTAACCACCTCATGTGGATCCGTTAACTCTGGTAGTTGTATCGAGCATTAATAGGTTGATCTTTTGGTGCAACGGCAATTGTAGGCGAATAACAAGACCCTAAAGACCTAGGGGCTCGGGGGTTTATCAAAGATCATCCTTGCCTATGTGAAAGCGTAGAGCCCTCGTAGTTCAACAAAAGACCATGAATAAAAGTAGAAAGAGGATGATGGAGACCATGATAAAAGACAAAGATGAATAGACAAGTGCCCTGGGGGCGGATCAAATGATCGACCTTACCTACGTGAAAGCTCTTTCTTTATGGGAAGATTCATATCCTCATTTTCTCTCTCCTACTAGGGGGAACATTTTTTGTGCCTTTGTGATAGAATTGGTCTTTGGTGGGTCACATTGAGGCCTTCTTATATCCTTCTTTCACTAATATATTCATTTCATTTTATATTTTTTGGAGAGGAGTGTTTTCTCATGCAATTTTATCCTTTTCTCTAGTTATGAGATATTTCATTTGTTTGAACATGGGTACCTCATCAAGCCTTGTAGTTGTGACCCATCCAAGCATTCATCATTACATTCTTCATCAAGTTTTTAAATTCTCCCTAAGTTGATCTTAAGGGGGGTGTTGGAGTAATTATGGCATCACCTAATAATTAATTAATTTGTCTCATTGCATGAGATAAGGGCACTTCTCATAATATTATCAAATCCTAATCTAGGGTTTACAAATTTTCTATTATAAATATTAATTATTATATTTTGTAATCAATTCGCATGTACTCACATTCATTCAATACATAATACATATCAGATTCTTGTGTGGATCAACATTCTTCTCTCTTGATTGCATATAAAATTAGTTGCTTTGATCTCTTATTTGTAATAGGTATTTTTGTTGCAACTGGTTTCTCAAATTTATGGGGTTTAAATCAACTCCAATAGTGTTTAAGTTGGATATTTCTAAATCCTATGATAGAGTGGCTTGGCCCTTCTTTTATTTGTGCTTCAAAACTAGTTTCTAAGGGAAAAAATTTAATTTAATCAAAGCTTATGTAACTACTAAATTATTTATTTTGGTTAATGATATTACTAGGGGTTATTTATCTTATGGTAGAGATTTGAGACAACTGGGTCATTTATCCCCTTATCTATTTATATTTTTTGTTGAGGTTCTTTGAAAAAACTTCTAAAAGCTGATTGATTCAAAATAATTAAAGGGGTTGATGTTGCTTCTTCTCTACCTCCCTCATCACCTCAATAATTTTTTGATGATACTATCATATTTGGTGCTACCTCTTTTGTGGAAGCTAAACATTAGAAGATTCTTCTTGATAATTAAGCTAAAGTTTCAAGTTAGTATAAAAATATAACAAGAGCGTGTTGTACTTATTCAACACTGAGGAAACTGTTAAAAATAAGATTGTGAAAATCCTAGCCTACCAATAGGTTTCCAGACCTACTACTTATTTTGGGCTCCCATTGTCCACCAAGAAATAGTGTAATATTGGAATAATATAGTGGAAAGGGTGTAGAATAAATTGGATAGTTGGAAAGATAATTTTTTAAGACAAGTAGGTAAATTTTAGTTACTTAAAGCTTCAAGCTTTAGAATATACTTTTTTTCTATTATCCTTGTTTAAGATCCCTTGTTATATGGTTGAAAGGATAGAGAATATAAAAAATAAATACCTTTGGATAGGAACAAAAGATAAACTAAAATTGTTCTAGTTAATTGGGAGATTGTTTGTAAACCTAAAAGTAAGGGAGGTCTTATTATATGAATATTACAACTATTTAACAAGGCCTTGATGTAAAAAATGGGGTGGAATCTCCTTTAGGATAATAAGGATTGTACTCACATTTTGAAAACTAAGTACTTGGATAATAGAGATCAATGAACATGTTTCTTATCCTCTTCCACTCTCCCTCAAGGCTATATCATCTAGAACAAATTTTTTAAATAATAAATGTGATAAAAAGACCTTTTTGGAGGGTGGGGAATGGTAAGAATGTGAATTTTTGGAATGATAAGTTGAATGAGGGTCCTCTATTGTCCTCGCTTTAGAAATTTTACCAAATTAGATATCTCTTAGTTAGAGTGAAAGGACAAAACTTATATGGATATATTTAATCCAGAATGGAACATATCCTAGATGGAAAGACTTTAGTAGTTAATTGATGGAAGGAAATATTGATGCTTTGCAAGAGGTTATTAAACAATTAATTCAGACTATAGGGGATAGTCATTTTTATTGCCTTTAATGAAAAGATAATGTGTATGGATTCCTAACCCTTCAGGAGATTTTTCTGTTCGATCAACTTATAAATTAATTGTTGATGTTTTTGGCTAACAAATTGGGCACCTTGAGATAGTGTTGATTTCTTGCCAAAAAAGGTGTCTCTATCCCAGCAACTTTGGATAATTACCCTCTTTAGGAAAATAATCACCCTCTAAATTGAAAGGTGCAGCCCCCTTTATTTAAAGAATTAAAATGAACTTGAAAATAAACACATTGTATGCTTTTAACCCGAAAGCAATAAAGGGAAAACCCGATATGAGAAAGATCTTTGATATCATATACAAATAAAAGATGATAAAGATATTGGCAAAAAGACCAGTTTACATAAGATTATTGATAATGAAATACTAACCCAATATTATCTAAAAAAGTGATATCTATTATGAAGATAAATGTGTATACTCTCATAGAGGAATAAGCATAAGTTCATAAGAGATATACTTAAACACACATATTCAAGAACCTCAAATTATCCTCATAAACTAGATGCACATAGACAACTAGCGATTTCAATTCACAGTAAAAGAAGAATTATATTCAAAGCATATAATATCAGGTCTTTTGAAATGATGTCTAGAGAGAATTCATTCCAAAAATAAACATATATATACATGTGTGTGTGAGAGGGGGGTAGAATGTTAGACCGGAAGAGGGATCAAAACATGCTAAATCCAAGAATCTAAACTAAGATTAAAAATATTAATCTAAGATCTAAACCTACACATACAAAATGAAGCTAAGCTATTCTAGCATGCATAAATGAATCCATGATTACAAAAATGAATGTACAAGAATAACATAGTATTACCATCTTGTAGTGGAGTGTATTCGCCTGATGTTGGGTTGTTCTTATCACCGTGAAGCCTCCAAAGTTCATGTGCAAAACCTTAATGAGCGACAGTTTTGGTTGGTTGATCGAAGAAAATGGTGAAGCCCTATCAATGGTGTTCTTGACATCACTTTGTTGCTCAATGTATGTTGATTCTCCAGTCCTTATTTGTGAGGAAAGGGGTTTGTTATATAGAAAATTAAATTCAAAATGGACGATCAAGATTGTGTTGAAGAATATCTAGATCAGTGGTCGGAGTGTGTTGAGAGGATTTAGACATGAGAAAATTGTGCAAATTTGATTGCACAATTTGCATGATTGAGAAATAGATTGGCTAGTTAGGGATGTGATTGATCAATTAACAGATTTGGATTGATCAGTCAGGATTTTTATGGCTTAGTTAGGAATGTGATTGATCAGTTAATAGATTAGATTTCTCAGTTAACAATTTGGATTGATTAGTTAAAAAATTAGATTGCTCAATCAACAATCGTAATCTAATCAATCAGAAAGTGGGTGAGGAATATGAATTAATTGATTTAATTTATTTATTTAGTTTTGGAGTTGAACGTGCAAATCAAGTTTTACTTTTGCAAACAAAGTTGCATTAGTTTGATTTGATTTTTGATAATTGATTTGAATAGTTTGATTTAATTATTCAAATTTTGGAGGGAAAGTGTCATAATTAAATTATTATTTAATAATTTAATCAACTTAGGTGAATAAGGTGATTTAGTGGTGTAATTAAATAATTGGTCATTATTTAATCAATCAAGACAAAATAAAGTGAGATTAGGACTTCATTAAATAAATGTGATTTATTTGATTAGTCAAAATGATGAAACGTGAATTAATCAAATAATGTTGTTTTATTTAATCAATAGAGGAATTAGGGTTTTTGGGACTTTATTAAATAAGTGAAATTCATTTAATTTGTCTGAAATGATGAAGAAGTGAATTAATTAAATAATATTGTATTATTCAATTAATAGAGGAATTAGGGTTTTTTATGTCATTTTGATGTGGTGTGGTGTGGGAATGTTGTGGAATGGCTTTGAGATGATCTGAGACATTACGTGATGGTTTCAAGATGTTACGGTATGTTTCGGGATAATTATGAGTCATTCTGAGATGTTACGAGACAATTTTGAGTCATTCTGAGATGTTACGAGACAATTTTGAGATGTTACGAGATAATTCTAAGTCATTCTTTTATGTTATAGGAAAATTCAGAGTCATTCTGAGATGTTATGGGACAATTGTAAGTCATTCTGAGATGTTATGGGATAATTCCACTACTGAATCTAACCCTAATTTCTGATGGTCGTTCGTCGAACTTTCGACGATCTATTGTCGGTCGACCGACGAATCACAAAAATCAGTGTCATCACTCACTTTTCATCTATATCCCAATGGACTGTAAAACATCGACCTCACGATGCAAGCTCATCGAAACTGTGACACCCACTTTGCTAATCATGCAACGAACAGTGGTCGGACCACGGGCGGCATACCTTCGTTGAAGCGTCGAAGCAGCGACATACATTCGTCAGAATTGAGACGACAGTTTCATCTATCTAGCAATGAATAGTACCCAAAGCACGGGTGGCATACCTTTGCCAAACCGTTGAATTAACAAAAAAAGTTCGTCGCCATTAAGAAAAAAATTTTAATGTATTGCCAATATCGTTGAGAGATCAAGACTGTTACAGTGATCAAAATTTCCTGAGAAGATATATTAGGAGGACTGGATTTTGGTCTCAGCAATAAAGTTTCATCGGCGAGATACACATCTTGTCTCATTGACGAAGCACGGGGGAAGCATATTGGCAAGACATATACCATCGAAGTAAGTTTTGAATGTCTACCCGATCAGTTATGTGACACCGTTAAGAATACATCGCAAGGAGTCTTGGTGACATACTTCAGATTGAAATAGCGATAGAAGTTTGTCGAACTCGCGATGAAATAGGCAAGTCATTACGGCAAAAGTTCATCAGATACATTGCAAATTCATCGAACGCTTTTTGCGGTTCATCGCAAATTCAATGGAACAATGCAATTTTTATTAAAAAAAAACTATTCGTTGAAATGTAGGCATATCGATGAAAGATCAAGACTATTACAGTGATCAAAATTGCCTAAGAAAATATATCGGGAGGACTGGATTTTGGTCTCAATGATGATGTTTCATTGGTGAGATACACATCTTGTCTCATCGACGAAGCACGAGGCAAGCATATCGGCAAGACATATACCATCGGAGTAAGTTATGAATGTCTACCCGACCCGCTATGTGACGCTGATAAGATTACATCAGCAGGAGTCTTGGTGACATACTACAGATCTCGATAATGATAGAAGTCCATCAAACGTACGATGAAATAGGCAACTCATAACGATGAAAATTTGTCGGATATATTACAAATTCATTGGATGCTTTTGGAGGTCCGTCGAAAATTCGTCGGATTCTTTTGGAGGTCCATCAAAAATTCAATGGAACAATGCAAAAAAAAATTTTAAAAAAACTATTTGTTCAAATGTAGGCAATCGGTGAAAGATCAAGACTATTACAGCGGTCAGAATTGTCTGAGAAGATATATTGGGAAGATTGGACTATGGTCTCAGCGATGAATTTTCATCGGCGAGATACTCATCTTGTCTCATCGATGAAGCACGAGGGAAGCATATCGGCAAGACATATAACATCGGATTAAGTTTTGAATGTCTACCCGACCCGCTATACAACGTCGATAAGATTACATCGGCAGGAATCTTGGTGACTTAGTTGAGATCGAAATAATAATCATCGGGGAGACTCACCACATTGGGTAAACTGTAGAATATCCTAGCAATACATGATCTCTTGTCGATGAAGATACAAATGGATCGAAATACTTATCGGGGTGACTCTGGGCAATATATAAAAGTAGTAGGAGGATCCAAAGTGCATCCATAGGGATAGTGACAGGACATAAGGACAGGTCAATCAAAGAGAGAAAGTTGATGTGCCAAGACCATGAGCATTTAATAGGGGTATTAAAAGACAAGATGGATTTTCATCAATGTTGAGATTTAAAGGACAGATTGGAAGACTTCATTATGAAAATTTAGATCACAATATGATTAACCCTGTTTGGACAAATGCAATGACATTAGTGTCAAGAGTTAAGAGGCCATTCAACTTTGCATTTCAATAAATTATTGTATGCATTGAGTAAGTGTTTACAAGGTAGAAAAAGGATAGTCATATGACTGTTTAAAATATCAAACAACATGTCAGTTGTTGTGTTTAATTAGGCTTATAGAGGCAGGGATTTATCATTTTTTGCATACATCTGCAGTCCAAGCTCTAGGCCTGCATTATTTGGTTACTATGTATGAGAAATGAGCAATGAATAATTGTAGAATATGGAGGCTATGGATGATATTATGATGGCCACATTTGTGTTGATCAACAATTGGAGAAAAATATAAAACCTATGATGAGTCATGAGATCAAGGGGACTGTCATGGACAGCAAGCACAACCTACGAACTGGATTCTAATTTTGCTAAAAAAGAAAAAATCAAACTAGTGAATATTAAACTACACACTAAAATCTAAATTTGTGGAAAATGAGCAACTTGGTGAGAAAAGTACCTATAGTGCATCTTGGATACGTAGCTAGTGTACTAAAAAATAGGATTGCAAACCCAAAATTATTCTCACTCTGGAAATTCAATAGAAAAATACATAATGTTATCCTGGATACTTAGCTCTTAGACAGTCAATTAAACAATATGAGCATGATTATGAATGGTTTTACCTAGTCCCACTCTTGATCTCCATGTTTGAGAGCCTTCTCTTTAAGACCCCATGAATCCACTTTGATCCATTGCTGCCAAAAGAGATATTAATGTGTAAACAAGGAGCCACATTTAGACAAACTGGTTGTTGATTTCTTCTAAGAAATTTAGAGACTACAAAAATAAGATACCTGATGGGGATCATGTGGGCTTCCTAGAGAAAGCACTGCAATATGGCCTCGAGCAGCAATGAAAACTTTGGATTAGCTTCACAGTAAATTCTAACAGCATGACATTGAAAGTTGCTCAGGTACTGGGTCCTCTCCCCTAGATTAAATTAAGGAAAACATTATTGTAAACACAATATGTATAGAAGAATATGAATGTAAAGGAAAATGGATATTAGCAAAACATAAATGTAAATAAAAGTAGTGTGAGCAGAAAATGAATCTAAATTGGTTTTGAACAAATAAAATTATACCCAATTAGCATTAAGTTATACTGACCTTGTACTCATTTCCATTGTCAATCTTGAAGGTTACTTTGATGCCTTGTGTATAAACTCTTTGTCCACGAGGGAAGAGAAGGCGGGAAAACTAAGTGTATATTGACGACTTCCTGACAATCAAAAAGAAACAAGCAACCAGTCAACCCTATTAGAAAAAAATAATCTTATGAATTGATTTTATTTGTTTTACTGGATAATGGATAGTGGACCTAGTTCTCTTGAATTGAGATACTACTAAGACGTGTTGATTGGTGATTTTCGACTATCGATATTCTACTTCAATCTGTATAAGTTACTTTTGTCTTAAATATATTCAAGATAACTCTGCAAAAAAATTCCCTGATCTCTTAGAAATTATGCAGATTATTTTTTTAATTCTTCTCCATTTTGATATTTTCTTTCAAAAATTCATAGAAAGATATGTAATGCCATATTTGAAACTTACATATTTTAATTTTACTAGTTCTCTAATTATAGGATATGATTCCAACAATTGTGAAATGCTTTGGCAATATGCTGGATGAATGAAGTAAACTATGCAATTGGCAGGTGTAAAGCCAAATTCCTTAACCCTTGCCAGCATCCTTCTTGCCTGTTTTAAAACATGTGCTTTGGAACAAGGCATGAAAATCCATCTAAGTATAATGAAAAGGAGATTTTTGTCAAATATTATATTACAGTAAGTTGAATGAATGTAAGTAGAGATATTTTAGCATACCTACAGATGGTAAAAAATTTCATGGTTAAGTGGAAGGCTCCCATCAACAACAAGATCCAAATATCTGTGTATCTATCTCAATCGAGCCTCTAAACCCTTCAGAGTTGTCAAATTTTCCACTGACCTGTTATGCACAAAAGTCAAATTTTAGAGACGTCACTAAAATAAAAATAAAAAATAGAGCTTTGAAACCAAATCCACACACAACACAATGTTCATAGTGAAAAGTTAGCACTTTCTTTCATCTTTGCATATTGGTTTGATGCTTCAAACAATTCATTTCTTATATTGAAAAGTGCATTACTTACCTTATTGAGCTTCTCTTTGTTTTGAGAATAGTTTAATATTCTCTACTTAACAGGGCCAACCACGTGAAGGTGGAAGCTCATTTGGCCCCTCCCCCCCCTCACATCACTCTCAATTCCCCATACCCGATCATATAACATTAATCATTCATTCATCCATTAATAACATATAACATTCATTCATTCATCCTACATTAATAACATATAACATTCATTCATTAACATATTACATTCATTCATTCATCACATTCATTCATTCATCCATTAATAACATATAACATTCATTCATTAACATATAACATTTATTCATTAACATATTCACATTCATTCATTAACATATTTCATTTTTTCAGTTTTTACATATTATCAAAAATATGGCTGTCATAATATGATTACAATCACTTTTTTTTTGTTTCTTTTTTGCAGCTAAAAAAAGCTTGAAGTGGAGTATCATTTTCAAAATCATCTGTCCCCCCTTGAGTTGTTCTGAGCTCTACTCGTGATCTTAATGTATGCCTAGTCGTGTACTCACAACGTGGACGCGACTGCAAGGGGGGGTCTACTGCAATAGCAAAGAAATGTTAAATTGATATGTTTTATTATTATTGTTACACGTATTTCATTAATTAAAAGAACATCAGAGTGGTGCTCTTTACCTGATTGGGCCACATCATGTTCTTGATATTGTCTTATAGCCTCATGCTCAACATGTTGAACACCCTCTAAATCTTGATCTAGAGTTGAAACATGAAAGATTACATTAATTAATACACCAATTGCAATTAAATATGTTTAAAAGAACATTAGAGTGGTCCTCTTTACCTGATGGAGCCATATCATGTTCCTGATCTTTTCTAGCCTGATCATGCTCAACATGTTGACATGCTCTACATGCTCTAAAGTTGAAACACGAAAGGTTACAATGATTAATACACCAAATGAAATTAAAGATGTTTAATTGTATTAATCCATACTACGTTTTGTATAGCACATGAATACATCTAGTACCGGGATGCACACCATGGCCTTCATTCGTAGATTGTGCTCCACCCTCACCAGGTTGCATTCCAATGTCATGTGCAGTATTATCATTGCTTATCTGTGTAAAACAAATAGGCACATTATTATGGTGGAAATTAATATTGAACAGATTGCACAAGTACTCAATTTGAAATAAACTTTATTGAGTTTATTTACCTGCGTGTTGGATGCAGTGGAATATTGTGCTTGCCCAGTCGAGACTTTTAGTTGTTCAGTCAGGGCTCCATAGCCTTGGTGGAAGGAAATCTTCAGGTCCTCTTTTGTGGGCACTTTGTTGAAATCAAAGCCCTACATTTTTGCATGCGATCATGAATTTTGCTTCTATGGTGTGATAAAACCAAAATTATTTGCAATTTATTATTTGAATGCAATATTTCATTTATTGATACTTACAAATCATGCGACTATTTTCATATAACCACTAGAGCCAAGTTTGTGATGCCCATGTTTTTCTAGTCTTGCCTTTGTTGCCTTCTATGTGTTGGGCAACCTATGAAAATTTTGAAATACGTTAGATTATGTAAAAAGAAAGAGTAATCAGTATATAATTAAATTGTTGGTAGTATCACATACCTTCCTTGGCCCGGTGGTGTCTTTCCTTTCTTCTTTTCAGCCTTCTCCTTTCCATCTGGCACCAAGTCCTTCCACTCCCTTTCCAGAATCATGGGGGGACGCTCATACTTTTTGTTCTTCTCTAAATGTGACCTATATTGGTCCCTCACATACTTTAGATAGGTACCACTTTCTTAAGGACCTTGGTTCGGTTGAATGTTTTATCACCGAACAACACAACTAAACGGTTAATGAGCTCATCTTTTAAATCTTGATTTTGGGCATTCCATTGTGTACATATGGTGGGCCCGAAGAGCTCCAATGTAATATCACTTAGATGTTTATAAAAAAAATCATTTCCTGCAAAATGATCATGGGATCATTAGTCTATAAACAGTGATCAATAATTAAATTTCAATTGGCTTACATATATAATAATTAAAACATTTTAAAGTACTTAGGACCTGCTCTATCTTTATGAGAAGGAAATCCTCGGTCACCACAAATGTGATCGGCAATGTTCTTGTACTAGTAATACGGGAAGATCCACAAAATGCTGCTAAAACATCACCAATATTAGTGGCCTTTGCATCCATAGGTACTGACACATGTAGTGGCATGTGTTCGCTATCAGAGGGTGGACTACCGAATTCCTGCATGGTATGTGTTGCCGACAATTCTTTCGACAATATAGGCACGGATGATGGGGTCGGATTATGTGTTGTATGAGCAGGAAGATCAGGATTGACACTTGTATCATCCCCTACTTCCCTAGAAACACTTGTAGTACCTTGATCATGACCAACAGCATGATGAGGATGCAAATAATCCCGTAAAAACAACACATATTTTAGTTCATGACATAAAAGAGTACAAAATATAAAACCATGAATGAACTTATGTTATAATTATAGATCTCATGACAACTTACTTGCAAGTTTTGTGCTCTCTCAGATAATATTTTAACCCTTTCCCTTATCTCATCTGTTTGAGGCACTACAAATACCAACTTAAGGATTTCTTGCTTGGATTTCTTGATTGCATTTTTTTTGGGCCTTCCTCATTATATCCGCAGGGTTTGTGGAAAATGCGATGTCATCATCGCATAATAGTGACTC
>CM021100.1:546890269-547012591 GCA_007115665.2 Sequoiadendron giganteum
GATAATGATAGAAGTCCATCAAACGTACGATGAAATAGGCAACTCATAACGATGAAAATTTGTCGGATATATTACAAATTCATTGGATGCTTTTGGAGGTCCGTCGAAAATTCGTCGGATTCTTTTGGAGGTCCATCAAAAATTCAATGGAACAATGCAAAAAAAAATTTTAAAAAAACTATTTGTTCAAATGTAGGCAATCGGTGAAAGATCAAGACTATTACAGCGGTCAGAATTGTCTGAGAAGATATATTGGGAAGATTGGACTATGGTCTCAGCGATGAATTTTCATCGGCGAGATACTCATCTTGTCTCATCGATGAAGCACGAGGGAAGCATATCGGCAAGACATATAACATCGGATTAAGTTTTGAATGTCTACCCGACCCGCTATACAACGTCGATAAGATTACATCGGCAGGAATCTTGGTGACTTAGTTGAGATCGAAATAATAATCATCGGGGAGACTCACCACATTGGGTAAACTGTAGAATATCCTAGCAATACATGATCTCTTGTCGATGAAGATACAAATGGATCGAAATACTTATCGGGGTGACTCTGGGCAATATATAAAAGTAGTAGGAGGATCCAAAGTGCATCCATAGGGATAGTGACAGGACATAAGGACAGGTCAATCAAAGAGAGAAAGTTGATGTGCCAAGACCATGAGCATTTAATAGGGGTATTAAAAGACAAGATGGATTTTCATCAATGTTGAGATTTAAAGGACAGATTGGAAGACTTCATTATGAAAATTTAGATCACAATATGATTAACCCTGTTTGGACAAATGCAATGACATTAGTGTCAAGAGTTAAGAGGCCATTCAACTTTGCATTTCAATAAATTATTGTATGCATTGAGTAAGTGTTTACAAGGTAGAAAAAGGACAGTCATATGACTCTTTAAAATATCAAACAACATGTCAGTTGTTGTGTTTAATTAGGCTTACAGAGGCAGGGATTTATCATTTTTTGCATACATCTGCAGTCCAAGCTCTAGGCCTGCATTATTTGGTTACTATGTATGAGAAATGAGCAATGAATAATTGTAGAATATGGAGGCTATGGATGATATTATGATGGCCACATTTGATGTTGATCAACAATTGGAGAAAAATATAAAACCTATGATGAGTCATGAGATCAAGGGGACTGTCATGGACAGCAAGCACAACCTACGAACTGGATTCTAATTTTGCTAAAAAAGAAAAAATCAAACTAGTGAATATTAAACTACACACTAAAATCTAAATTTGTGGAAAATGAGCAACTTGGTGAGAAAAGTACCTATAGTGCATCTTGGATACGTAGCTAGTGTACTAAAAAATAGGATTGCAAACCCAAAATTATTCTCACTCTGGAAATTCAATAGAAAAATACATAATGTTATCCTGGATACTTAGCTCTTAGACAGTCAATTAAACAATATGAGCATGATTATGAATGGTTTTACCTAGTCCCACTCTTGATCTCCATGTTTGAGAGCCTTCTCTTTAAGACCCCATGAATCCACTTTGATCCATTGCTGCCAAAAGAGATATTAATGTGTAAACAAGGAGCCACATTTAGACAAACTGGTTGTTGATTTCTTCTAAGAAATTTAGAGACTACAAAAATAAGATACCTGATGGGGATCATGTGGGCTTCCTAGAGAAAGCACTGCAATATGGCCTCGAGCAGCAATGAAAACTTTGGATTAGCTTCACAGTAAATTCTAACAGCATGACATTGAAAGTTGCTCAGGTACTGGGTCCTCTCCCCTAGATTAAATTAAGGAAAACATTATTGTAAACACAATATGTATAGAAGAATATGAATGTAAAGGAAAATGGATATTAGCAAAACATAAATGTAAATAAAAGTAGTGTGAGCAGAAAATGAATCTAAATTGGTTTTGAACAAATAAAATTATACCCAATTAGCATTAAGTTATACTGACCTTGTACTCATTTCCATTGTCAATCTTGAAGGTTACTTTGATGCCTTGTGTATAAACTCTTTGTCCACGAGGGAAGAGAAGGCGGGAAAACTAAGTGTATATTGACGACTTCCTGACAATCAAAAAGAAACAAGCAACCAGTCAACCCTATTAGAAAAAAATAATCTTATGAATTGATTTTATTTGTTTTACTGGATAATGGATAGTGGACCTAGTTCTCTTGAATTGAGATACTACTAAGACGTGTTGATTGGTGATTTTCGACTATCGATATTCTACTTCAATCTGTATAAGTTACTTTTGTCTTAAATATATTCAAGATAACTCTGCAAAAAAATTCCCTGATCTCTTAGAAATTATGCAGATTATTTTTTTAATTCTTCTCCATTTTGATATTTTCTTTCAAAAATTCATAGAAAGATATGTAATGCCATATTTGAAACTTACATATTTTAATTTTACTAGTTCTCTAATTATAGGATATGATTCCAACAATTGTGAAATGCTTTGGCAATATGCTGGATGAATGAAGTAAACTATGCAATTGGCAGGTGTAAAGCCAAATTCCTTAACCCTTGCCAGCATCCTTCTTGCCTGTTTTAAAACATGTGCTTTGGAACAAGGCATGAAAATCCATCTAAGTATAATGAAAAGGAGATTTTTGTCAAATATTATATTACAGTAAGTTGAATGAATGTAAGTAGAGATATTTTAGCATACCTACAGATGGTAAAAAATTTCATGGTTAAGTGGAAGGCTCCCATCAACAACAAGATCCAAATATCTGTGTATCTATCTCAATCGAGCCTCTAAACCCTTCAGAGTTGTCAAATTTTCCACTGACCTGTTATGCACAAAAGTCAAATTTTAGAGACGTCACTAAAATAAAAATAAAAAATAGAGCTTTGAAACCAAATCCACACACAACACAATGTTCATAGTGAAAAGTTAGCACTTTCTTTCATCTTTGCATATTGGTTTGATGCTTCAAACAATTCATTTCTTATATTGAAAAGTGCATTACTTACCTTATTGAGCTTCTCTTTGTTTTGAGAATAGTTTAATATTCTCTACTTAACAGGGCCAACCACGTGAAGGTGGAAGCTCATTTGGCCCATTCCCCTCCCTCACATCACTCTCAATTCCCCATACCCGATCATATAACATTAATCATTCATTCATCCATTAATACATAACATTCATTAATTCATTCATTCATTCATCTGCATTAATAACATATAACATTCATTCATTAACATTCATTCATCCATTAATAACATATAACATTCATTCATTAACATATAAAATTTATTCATTAACATATTCACATTCATTCATTAACATATTTCATTTTTTCAGTTTTTACATATTATCAAAAATATGGCTGTAATAATATGATTACAATCACTTTTTTTTTGTTTCTTTTTTGCAGCTAAAAAAAGCTAAAGTGGAGTATCATTTTCAAAATCATTTGTCCCCCCTTCAGTTGTTCTGAGCTCTTCTTGTGATCTTAATGTATGCCTAGTCGTGTACTCACAACATGGACGCAGCTGCAAGGCGGGGTCTACTCAATAGCAAAGAAATGTTAAACTGATATGTTTTATTATTATTGTTACACGTATTTCATTAATTAAAAGAACACCAAAGTGGTTCTCTTTACCTGATTGGACCACATCATGTTCCTAATATTGTCTTATAGGCTCATGCTCAACATGTTGAACACCCTCTAAATCTTGATCTAGAGTTGAAACATGAAAGATTACATTAATTAATACACCAATTGCAATTAAATATGTTTAAAAGAACATTAGAGTGGTCCTCTTTACCTGATGGAGCCATATCATGTTCCTGATCTTTTCTAGCCTGATCATGCTCAACATGTTGACATGCTCTACATGCTCTAAAGTTGAAACACGAAAGGTTACAATGATTAATACACCAAATGAAATTAAAGATGTTTAATTGTATTAATCCATACTACGTTTTGTATAGCACATGAATACATCTAGTACCGGGATGCACACCATGGCCTTCATTCGTAGATTGTGCTCCACCCTCACCAGGTTGCATTCCAATGTCATGTGCAGTATTATCATTGCTTATCTGTGTAAAACAAATAGGCACATTATTATGGTGGAAATTAATATTGAACAGATTGCACAAGTACTCAATTTGAAATAAACTTTATTGAGTTTATTTACCTGCGTGTTGGATGCAGTGGAATATTGTGCTTGCCCAGTCGAGACTTTTAGTTGTTCAGTCAGGGCTCCATAGCCTTGGTGGAAGGAAATCTTCAGGTCCTCTTTTGTGGGCACTTTGTTGAAATCAAAGCCCTACATTTTTGCATGCGATCATGAATTTTGCTTCTATGGTGTGATAAAACCAAAATTATTTGCAATTTATTATTTGAATGCAATATTTCATTTATTGATACTTACAAATCATGCGACTATTTTCATATAACCACTAGAGCCAAGTTTGTGATGCCCATGTTTTTCTAGTCTTGCCTTTGTTGCCTTCTATGTGTTGGGCAACCTATGAAAATTTTGAAATACGTTAGATTATGTAAAAAGAAAGAGTAATCAGTATATAATTAAATTGTTGGTAGTATCACATACCTTCCTTGGCCCGGTGGTGTCTTTCCTTTCTTCTTTTCAGCCTTCTCCTTTCCATCTGGCACCAAGTCCTTCCACTCCCTTTCCGGAATCATGGGGGGACGGTCGTACTTTTTGTTCTTCTCTAAATGTGACCTATATTGGTCCCTCACATACTTTAGATAGGTACCATCTTTCTTAAGGACCTTGGTTTGGTTGAATGTTTTATCACCGAACAACACAACTAAACGATTAATGAGCTCATCTTTTAAATCTTGATTTTGGGCATTCCATTGTGTACATATGGTGGGCCCGAAGAGCTCCAATGTAATATCACTTAGATGTTTATAAAAAAAATCATTTCCTGCAAAATGATCATGGGATCATTAGTCTATAAACAGTGATCAATAATTAAATTTCAATTGGCTTACATATATAATAATTAAAACATTTTAAAGTACTTAGGACCTGCTCTATCTTTATGAGAAGGAAATCCTCGGTCACCACAAATGTGATCGGCAATGTTCTTGTACTAGTAATACGGGAAGATCCACAAAATGCTGCTAAAACATCACCAATATTAGTGGCCTTTGCATCCATAGGTACTGACACATGTAGTGGCATGTGTTCGCTATCAGAGGGTGGACTACCGAATTCCTGCATGGTATGTGTTGCCGACAATTCTTTCGACAATATAGGCACGGATGATGGGGTCGGATTATGTGTTGTATGAGCAGGAAGATCAGGATTGACACTTGTATCATCCCCTACTTCCCTAGAAACACTTGTAGTACCTTGATCATGACCAACAGCATGATGAGGATGCAAATAATCCCGTAAAAACAACACATATTTTAGTTCATGACATAAAAGAGTACAAAATATAAAACCATGAATGAACTTATGTTATAATTATAGATCTCATGACAACTTACTTGCAAGTTTTGTGCTCTCTCAGATAATATTTTAACCCTTTCCCTTATCTCATCTGTTTGAGGCACTACAAATACCAACTTAAGGATTTCTTGCTTGCATTTTTTTTGGGCGTTCCTCATCATATCCACAGGGTTTGTGGAAAATTCAATGTCATCATCGCATAAAAGTGACTACACCTCCATATGGATGCTCTCTTGTACTGCTGGTGCCTTTCCCCGATCAGTCGACTGCAACAAGAATATTAAAAATATTATCGAAATTAACCCAATAAACTCATGAAAAAAACATAATGATAAAACATTTTGCTTGTATCTAATTTGTACAGTTGCAATGAAGTAAACCTGTCAGATAGAAGTGCCTGAAGATGGATCGCGATTTGTGCTCTGGGCCAGAGCCTTCCTTGTATGATCAATGTCCCATTGTGACAAAAATTAAATATAAAAAACATTACCGAAATGAAACCAATAGACTTACAAACAAAAAACATAATAATAAAATGGTATATTGGAGTCATTAATTAGAGGTTGGGTAAAATGGTATATAGTACATACAACCCCCATAGTAATTGTGTTTGTATCTAAGTGATTCAAATTGTAATCGATTAGCAACTCTTCCCCTGCAGTTATTGATTTTATCAAACATACGAATACATGATTTCCCTCTCACACCTCGAATATACAATTGGGTTGCTTATTTTTTGACCTAGATCATATACTATTTATAAACCCTGCAATATTCCTTTATGCTTTTGGCCTCCTGTCAATGTACCTAGCCACTCCTTTATTTTATCCTTATCTTTTAGTTGTATATAATTTGCTGATAGTGCATACCTACACATACTTTGTGTATATCGAACCAGTTGCATCCAGTCTTTGTAATTGTAATAGGGTCCAACATACTCCATCAACTCAATAACTTTGTCATAACAAACCTTTATGTCATCCATGGAAAATAGGCCCAAACAATGTAATGACGATGGTGCTATGCGATATATCCTCTCATTGACACAAAGATCAGTGTTTATTGGAGCAAGTTCCTTGGGTACCCATTGTTTCTGTAGATGTTTGTACCTCAAGGGTACCTCGATGTCCCCTATGCTCTCATCATCATAAGAACATGACCCCCCTTCAGCAAGAAAAGATTCTATACGTTTACGAAATTTTCTTCTAATCTTTTGACCTCTAGTTGATCTCCCTCTTTTAGACCTACTACATGTCTCGCTTTCCTCTTCTCTTCCTGAATTTCCCTCGCTCGAGGAAGACAAATCTGACAAATACCTATTTGGTGGTACTTACACTCATAAGGATGTTGGATGAAGTTCTTTCATGGTGATGTGATCTGAAGGTGACATTATGATTAATCTATCATATCATCACTAGAATTTGATAGGTTATAAGGTAATCAAGTCTTGATAGATTGCAAGTTATTGTTACTACCGTCCAAATGTACCCATCACAAATCAAATCTACTTAATGTTTTAACTCCCAAACTTTGTAACAAGTGTTAAATGTGACTCTGGTCCACCAATTACACAACCAAGGGGTCAAATGTATTCTCTAATTGTAATCAAAGGACTTTTTCTCTTCATTCAAGTAAATAAACTTGAAGGGAAACACCACCAAGTGGTTTATTGGACACCTGCATGACTAAAAATAGTAGAAAATTTACATTTAATTTCCATATGTCTAAGTGGTTAACGGGAAGAGAGTGTGTACTAGGCCTGGTAAAGTCATCATAAGTTTATGCTTTGGAAATAAATAAAATTTAAGTCATCTTAAATCTTCCTATGTCTAAATTCTAGGAGACTTTTGGTATGTTTTAAGGTAGGATGAGTGGTCGCATCAATGTTCTAATTCTCTATGACTAGGTTTCAACATCTTCAAATAGTGAAATTTAGTGCTCATAGTCATTTGAAACAACAACATTTTGATTATGTCTGATGGTAGGATTTGATAACTTAAAAGAATTGGCTACCCAACAAACTTAAAGTTAAAAGAAACTTTTTCAGTTTAAGGGGTTAGCATTTTCTTTCATCTTTTCATATTGGTTTGATGCTTCAAATGATGCATTTTTTATCCCACTTCTATCATATTGTATTCCCATCCCATTGCAATTGTTGGAGGATTTGATACCAAAATTTCATATCAAATACCACGTTCTTGAAGCAATTTTATGTGTTTTTACTAATTTTTTGAAGTTATTTTGTGTTGTATGGATCCATACAAGCTTGAAATGCTCTAAGATCATTGGTGTAGATAAATATATGTGTTCCCTTTCATTTGCATTTGTTTTGAAGTTCTCAATCACTGTTTTGTGGGAGAAAACAATCAAATACAGAGACTGCCCTGTTGTGCATGTGTAAGGGTTTGAGGGCTAAATAGAAATGACATCCACCAATCCACCCACTATCTTGAAACTGTAACTCAGTGGATTGGTGTGCATCATGGTGGATTTGATGGGGTTTCAAATCTTGTTCTTTGAATTCCATTTATTTTTTGCCCTTGTCTTGGCTTGTTACATTGTTTGGGAGGAACCTAAGGTTGGGTTTTACCTTGGTTTTCATAAAAATCCTAATGTTCCACGTAAAACCTTGGGTGAGATATATTTAGTCGTTACCTTTTTGGAGTGGGTATTAAAATGACTTATGTCTCATTGTTTCTTCTAGGTCGGGCCCCTTTTTATAAATTGAGTTAAATATTTTTCCTAGCTTTATTACTTCCTAAGTTTAGGTCGGCTTGTGCCCTATGTTACTGATATTAGCCCAAACCTAAGGGGAGGGTTAATAATCAAAAGAGCTTCTGAAACTTCAACTACAGAAGCTAGAAACTTGACTGTAAATGTGGCCAAATTGGCCCAAAAGACAGCTGAAAGAGAAGAAGCTAAGAAGAAAAGTTTGATGGAGAAGTATAACACCATTATTGGAGAGTATAGTAGAATGCAACAAAGAAATGTTGAGCTACAAACTGAGGTAGACAGGTTGAAGTATAGACATGTGGGGGGGTCTTCTAGTGCTCTTGGTACCCTAGCCATACCTTCTACATCAAGATCAATACCTCCAACTTCTCCAATTGTTTCTACTCCTGGGCCGCCCATCCAAACTCTTGCTCCTAGTCCTTTATTAGAGCCAGTTGAAGAGGAGGTTGAGTACTCTATAGATCCCACCAAAAAGAAGATGCTTAATAAGATTGGAGAGCTACAGGAAGCTCTAAAATCAAGTGAGAAGGAGTAGTTGCCAAGCAAAATGAAGTTGTAGACATAGTTTTGAGGCATTTGAATTGGGGAGTTGATGGTGGATTACCATCAGTTTATTCTTTATATTATTTATTCTTAGATTCAATAATAAACATTACTAGGGATTAGGAATTATTTTTTCCTTTAGTTGAGAAGTGGATCCCTAGGGCCAATGACCTAAATGTTATGTATAAGGCCTCTAGATTCAATGCAGACAACAGACCCCAATCATTAAGGCCTACTCAACTTTTTGTAAAATCACTGCAAGGTTTTCAAACCTTACCTGATGATTTGAGTAGGAAGATTAAGGAACTGGTAAAGAATTTTGAGGACTGGACTGGCACGTCTTTACCAGGTTTATAGGGATTGCCCTATTTTGCCTATGTAAGGGTTTGAGGGCTAAATAGAAATGGCATCCACCAATCCACCCACTATCTTGGAACTGTAACTCGGTGGATTGGTGTGCATCATGGTATGATAGAGGTTCATTGCATTTAGGGGTCTTTTAAAGCAAGAAACTTAGCATTGAATTGATGCCCTAGGGCTGATAGGGGAAATTAAGTCAGGGTTTATCAATTTGATGGATATCTTGGTAGAGTCATGGTGACACTGTTTGATGGTTCATTCTCTACTTCAAAAATAAAATTTCTCTAACAACTCTAAGAGCTCAAATGGGATGGCATCAAAGGAACCTTCCTATGAAGGATCTTCTAATGAAGGACCTTTGAGTTAAGGTCTTCATTTGAAGGTCCTTCATGCCAAGGTTCCTTTTATAAAGCATTTTGGACATGAAATATTGAAAATAAAAAATACCTTCATTTGAAAGTCTTGACATGGCATCATTTTTGAATGAAGGTTCTTCACTCAAAGGTCATGATGACATCACCTTCAAATGAAGGTTCTTCATTAACTGGTATTTTGTAATTTTGAATGTGTGATAATAATTTAGGGTTAAAAATAAATACATTTGAGCCTTTTATAAATGAAAGGACATTTGATGCAATCATATGCCTTGTCAAACTTTTAAATTAATAGTAAGGGCATCATGAGTAGTTTGTTGGGCCCGTTCAACAATCTCCGATGCAAGGATTGAATTGTCTAGAATGTATCTACTATCAAGAAAGCCAATTTGTTTACCTCTATGACTATATTTCAAGCAATAGGTTTAATTGTGATGGCAATGATATTGATAAGGATTTTGTAATCTAGGTGTTCATAAGCATAATTGGCCACCATCCTAGGAAAGATCCTTCATTCTCAGTTTTAGTTGTTAAAATTTAACGATACGTAGATTGATGAAAGAGCCCAAAGAGCCTTTCTCCATGTTATCCAAGTACACATAGTAGCGGTCTTCTCTTATATAGTTGGACATGATTTAAAGAAATTAGCTAGGAATTATTCATTTAACCTAAAGTTTTCTCATAATGTCATCATTGGAAAAGTATGATCAAATTCTTCTATTTTAAAGAATTGGTCTATGTGCCTCAAGTAATCACTATAAAAATGTAAAAGACTAAGCTATTTTATTTTTTCTGTCTTATCTTATACCATTTACGAGAATGGGGGGGCCAATGTATGAGAAAATCTTTGGAAACTAGGCATGAAAATTGTAGGTTAAAGAGAATGGGGGTGCCAAACTTACAGTACTCATTGTCCCTTGGTCATCGATTTTCCCTAAGTGCCCTCAACCTCGTCCTTGGCGCTGGTATTGACCTTGTTTTAGCTCCAAACTCTTCGTCGGCACTGGTATTGACCTTTTTTTCACTCCAAACTTTTCCTCAGCGCTGGTATTGACATTTCACTTGTCCAATTTGACGAGCTACAACCTGGTTTAGTTAGGTTTTAGAGTATGTTAATAAAATTTTAAATTATGGCACCATTTAGAGTAGTGAATATAAAAAAAGCAAAGCCTATTACGGCGCCATTTAGAGTAGTGAATATAAATTAATCCAAGCCTATTATAGTCATGAGGGAAATAATAAAACTCCTAGGATACTTTGTGAAACCATTTTCCTTGGTTAAAGGGAGGCCATAAAATATACCTTTGGATTTTTTCAATCTTCAAATATGAGGATTTGCAAGGTTCTTAGCAACATGAGTAATGGAAATGTGTGCAACAAGAATTTTTGAACACACATGGAATCTCCTTGCCAAAGAAAGGGGCTTCATAATTTAATATGATAATTTTTCTCAGCTCTAGAAATGATATGTTTCCTTAAAGAGGAAGGAGAAACCTAAAAGGTAAAAGAGATGCTTAGGAATCTCAACACTTCCTTATGATCAACCCCCTTCTATCCATAGGAATTGAACCAATTGGGCTTGGCTAAGAATGATTTCCTATAACATTGAGTTTTATGCCACTATATATTTGACCTTAAAGCTTTCCAGAAAATATCTAGGCATTGAATATCCTAAATAATGTCACGTTTGTCCTCCAAGAGAGTGAGAAAGGAGTCATTAGAAAAATGACCATTGAATAGTTGGGCTATAGAGTTACGAAAAGTAGCACCTTTAATAAGGTTCCATGAAATACTATTAGCCAAAAGATATCCAAAGGCTTCCATAAAAAACACACATAAAGTAGGAGCTAAGGGGAAAACATGAAAAATTGAATGAAAACACCCAAAATCCTCAAATTTATGTCCATTCATGGTAATACAAGTATAACCATCATAACTTTTTTTGAAAAAAGTAAAAAAAAAATTGAGGAACAAATCCTAGATGACATAACTAGTCCAATTCAACACCAGAGGTAGCAAGAGATTAATGAAATTACCACAAGTTTTAAGTAGAAGTAAACTTCCATTTTCAAGGTTTAATGCTAGTATGAAATTGTGACTAGCTAAATGGAAAGAAAATTAGAAAATTGTAACCAAGATTTAAGTGGAAATAATTAAAAGTAACCACACTTTTTGCATGGTTGAACCAATTTAAAAATTCAACCAAAGGTGATAGTAAGAAAATTAAAATGCACCTTTATGAAATATTTAGTCTAAGAGCCAAATTTGGATGGCAAAAGTTAGTAAGAAGTAGTGTCGAAAGTGGAAAATTAATCATGAAGTCATGGCTAATAGAGCATACAAAATATATTGGAAAAGTCAAGAGAACTTATATCTGCACACAAACACACTCAAAATAATAATTATATCATATAGTTCATTTGGGAATATATTACAATATGGCTTTTACAAAGCCTTTCAAATATACCTTGCCATTTGAACTACTATCTTATAAGAATATAACTAATTATTTAATAACAAAAATAAACAAGTTAGTAAGGTGAATTTATTAATGTTAATCTTAATATTCCAACACCCTCCCTTAAGTTTTACATTCCTCACAACAAAACATATTAATTGAAACAAACAAATATATATAGTCTAAGCTAACATCATTTGATTTTTCTTTAAGTTCTCCCTCAAGAACATCATTGGCTTGAGTTAAACAAGTCCACACTATGTGATCCTTTTTCTTACAATAATAACATTCATTTATATTTTTTAATTATTATTACCTCATGAGTATAATACATTCTCATGTTGAGAATCAACTTTTAAATTTTTTCCATTGTTCTTTTTTCTTCTCCTAATAGGGCCAAAATCACATCTTCTTGTGTTTGAGAAGTTATTGGACTAAGCATAGAAATAACATTGTTGTATTTTCAAACTATTTAACAAAATATCCTTAGCATGTTCATCATCTAATAGAGCCTTGACTTCTACCAGTTGTCTAATGAGAGATCTCAAATTTCTTATATGATTAGACATAGTGATTATAGCTCTCATTTTGAATCTAAATAGTTGAAGTTTTAGGAAAAACTTCACATTAACTATTTTTGCTCCAAATATTTTATTGAAATTATCCGAAATTTCCTATGATGACTTATCTAAATCTATATAATAAAATTTAATGTCAGAAAGGGAAATACCAATAATATATTTGACTTTATCATCTGTTTTATGTCATTCCAATAACTTATTTGCATTTGTAGGTGGTGTTTTGTTCCCATGCATGATTCTCTATTATTCATTTATTGCATTTGCATTTTTGTTTTCCAAGTATGAAATTTAAAACATTTTTTTTTTGTTTAAAAGAATCTTTATCTTAAAACTATGAACTAAAAATATTTGAAAAGTTTAATGTCAACCTTATCACTCTAAAAAGTAAAACTTAAACATCCCTTTCAAACCTTGTAACCAGTTTTGAACCACTCTCCAATTTATTTTTCCTCATCACAAACATTGACACCATTTTACTAATCTAAACAACTTATTGAATCCTCTTATGCATCAAACTTATTTAATTGTTTCAAAAAAGATGAAAAAATAAATTTGAAAATATGACTTTTCAAACTCCACACTTCCTTCTTATTATAACCAAATGCCATTATTTTAAATGAAAAACACATGAATGTTATAAATGCATTATTTCTATAAGGAAACAAACCATATATCTCTTTTTAAAGACCAACTTATATTAGATTGAAAATAGAAACTTGGTCGTTGTATAGAACATTGAAAAACTGATAACAAAGAATAAAAAAAACTACTACAAAGACCTAGGATAGGCTAGAGGCCCACAATACAACATTCATCACAAAACAACTAGCCTTTAAAGTGATTTTGCACTCATTGATTCCCTAAAGAAAACCTTATCTTGAGTATAATCCATCATAGTCACATATGATCACATCATTCTTGACCACTTGATATCATGAAAAACCTCCAAAATCTAGTATTCAAATAACCCATATCATCGGCAAGACAAGTTCCATCGAGGTGAAAAGAAAAGGTCATACCAAGCATATAGGTCTCACTGATGAAGTTCCATTGGCAAGAAACCTGTCTTGTCTCACTGATCAAAGCACAAGGAGTTGTATGGGCCAAACCAATGCCATCGGAGTAAGATCCCTAAGTCAACCCAAGTGCATTTGTCTCATCCGGCTTGATCCGAATTTAAATTCTAACCGTCGATCCTTTACTATCATCAGATCATCAAATGGCTGCCTTCAAAAGGCTGATGTAATCTCCATCTCAGCACCAAGGAAAGACACATGGCACTCGCCCGTCATATTGCAATCAATAAACACCTTGAATCTTTGTATCACGTAATGGTGGGCAACCGTTGATCTCCACCATTGGCAATCGTGTTTATTCATAGCAATCACCAGCACTAAACATAACCATCAAGCAACTTTTCATCAAGATTATAACATCACCGTCAATTTTGAGCACATGCATCTCGCAACCGCTTTAGTAACCTATCATATAATGTATTAAAACTCGACATAAATATTAAAGCACTTTGATTATTCCTTGGGCACCGCCGGGTGAGACACGTGGCGCTCACCCGTGATATTGCAATCAATAAACACCTTGCATCTTTGTATCACACGATGGCAAGCAACCGTTGATCTCCACCATCGGCAATCATGTTCATTCATAGCAGTCACCAGCACTTAACATAACTGTCAAGAAACTTTTCATCAAGATTATAACATTACCCTCGATTTTGAGCACATGCATCTCGCAGCCGCTTTAGTAACCTATCATATAATGTATTAAGACTCGACATAAATATTAAATCACTTTGATTATTCCTTGGGCATCGCGGGGTGAGACACGTGGCGCTCACCCGTGATATCGCAATCAATAAACACCTTGCATCTTTGTATCACACGATGGTGGGAAACTGTTGATCTCCACCATCGGCAATCGTGTTCATTCATAGCAGTCACCAACACTGAACATAACCGTCAAGCAACTTTTCATCAAGATTATAACATCATCGTCGATTTTGAGCACGTGCATCTCACAGCCGCTTTAGTAACCTATCATATAATGTATTAAAACTCGACATAAATATTAAAGCACTTTGATTTTTCCTTCGGCACTGCCGGCTGAGACACGTGGCGCTCGCCCATGATATCACAATCAGTTGAAACTTAGAGGTGAGGTCATCACAGGATTGCGGGGAATGGTCAAGATCAACTAATGGATGATCGACGGTCATTAAAAAATCATTCCCTACAAAAAATAAAACAATAATTAAAAGTTTAATAAGACAAATAATTGTAAATTAAATTTATTTTAATTTAATTATTTGTAATTATTAAAACTTAAATCTAAATTAAAAATTAAAATATAATAAACTAAATGTAAAGTAAAAATATATAAAAATCTAAATATTATTAAAAATAATTATTTTTTAATAAATAATTAAATAAAAAGGTAAAAAATAAACTTACTATATTAACAAGAAAAGATAAACTGGGGTCTAATCGGATGTGACAAGGCTCAACAGTAGAGGGCAAGATGCAAATAAATAAAACAAGTTTCAAGGCAAAGGCAAGATTGAGTGGATCTCAAAATACTTTGCATTAATCATGTCGGGTACCTCCAGCAGAGCACCCGCAAGTTTACATGCTCGAACCGCCAGGATCATAGAAAATTAATCATGAAGACTGCTATAAGCCACCACAGTCAAAAAATGCCAGCATGGATCATTTAAAACAGTGTCTTTGCAGTAATAGTGTGTGTGTGCAGAAGCTCAGGATTTTTACTTGGTGATAGAAGTAGGCGATAAAGGGATGGAGACTCCTCTGGCCCTGGACACCGACAAGCAACTGCAAGCATTCCGAGGAGAAGTTACAGACCAAAGGTTGAAAGGGGTACTGGCCTCATCGCACCCGCTGATACTCTGGGCAACCAAGAGGGTTGTAGGACCGAAGTTCCTAAAAGCATATTACAGGTTCCGATCCAATGCAGAAATAGCAGCAATGTTTCCAGCGGTGCTCCTCCACATGGGTGTGCTGAAGGGAATCGCAAAGAAACTAACCCAGATGGTCTTCATTCATGCATGGCTGGGAGAAATTGATGCAGCCTTGGATAACATGGACGAGAATAATCTCATACCAATGCCCCATAACTACTACGTGTTGAGCATATGAAGAAAGGAGGCCATGAAATTCCCTCTGGTCAGGACAATTGACCCAGAAGGGTTTTAAAAACGATGGGATGAAAGGGACCGGAGCATCACCTTCCTACTCAGAGAAGCCAAGCTAACCACCAACCAACCTCATGGTTGGGTAATGCGATATGTGCAAGATGAAGGGCTAGCAGAGGATTTAGCATCAGGAGACGACGTCGACTCGGACTTAGGCTCCGAGGAAGAATGGATACCACTCTATTTCAGGGACCCAGAGGAGAAAGTGAAGGGGCCAGCTCACCAGAACTGCAGAGCAAACTGCCTGGTGATTGCAGATTACATTGCATACAAGAAGCGGGCGGAATCGGAAGACCCTGAGGACGAAGACTCCGAGGGAGGAATGGAAACCTGACTCAGCCCACCGTGCCATGATGGTCTTTTCTAAGATCTTGCATAATATTAATGAATCTAGATAATTGTAAGGTGTAGATGTTTTAGTCAGTCCTGCCTCTGAATTGTAGTGCTTGTGCATTTTCCCAAGCTTTTTGTATTTAGTTAAATCTCTATAAAACTTGAACCGTAGTGCATGTATTTAATTAGTTGAATCATAGTGCATTTATTTAGTTAAATATCTAAATGAAACTCCATATGAATAGAGTTTAATTTGTCAAAAATGTTTTCATTTGAATTGCATGTGAATTCACTGAGAGCATTTTAATCAATTTTCACATCTCTATAAAACTTATCATGTTCTATCTTATATTTCAATGCCATGTACACCCTCTCTCTATTGATTATAAAATTGTAATTTGTTCCGTATTGGTCCTTCCTTCGAACAATAATAATTGGTAAATCTTTTATTTGATGTGGTGAAATTTTAGCTATTTCTCTTACTTCTTGTGGAAAACTTATGGTATGTCCTTTATATTTGTATTGACCTCCAGTTGCATGTGTGACTTGAAGTATTGGATTTACATGCCCTATCAACATTTCCTCAATTTGTGTTAATTAATTTTGCAAGTTCTAGTGGTTGTGGGACCAGGATTCATATTATTTAATGTCAAAAATTGATGTTCATGTTTCTCTTGTCAACATCTATTGCAAATTGGGCCTTCAGGAACTCATACAACCTTCATTTTAGGGTAACTTTCTTGACAAATGTAACACATTCTTGGTGCTGCAAGTTTATCTAGACCAGTTCGAAATATAATTTGTAAATATTTCAAATCAATTTGCACATTTCTATTGTTATTGCATGTACCTAGATCTCTTTCATTTTGTCTTCTTTGCAGTCGTCTTCATCTTCTTAATTGAGAGGTTAACTCCTATTGTGGACTATTATTTTCTTCATGATTTTCAGTTTCAACATTTATTGCATCTTGAAATCTATTATCTGGTGTTTGTAACACATGATCTATTGCAATTGAATTCATTCCTTCAAATTTACCCTCTATATTCTCATGAGATTCATAATTCCTTTCAACTAATTCATGATTGCATACTTGTATTTGTTGTTTTTCTATCTCATTAAATTGGTCTAAATGCTCATTTGTTTGTAATCTTCTTAATATATTTCTCATCTTCAGATCACGATTGCATACTTGTATTTTTTGTTTTTCTATCTCATTAAATTGGTCTAAATGCTCATTTGTTTGTAATATTCTTAATATATATTGCTCATCTCCAGATTCGTGTACACGATGTATTCTTATTTTTGTAAATTATTTATTTGTTCACATCTTTGTCTCATGTAATTTTGAGCATATTCTCTTCGTTGTTCTTCATTTTCAAAATTTAATATTGGGTGAGGCATCCTAAATAATTATTTAAAAGTAAAATTTAAAATTTAAAAACAATATAAATATGAGAAATTTTACTATACACTAATTTCATAAAAAAAGATATAACAAAATTAATACATATTTATTGATGAATCTTATTTATTTATAATTAATAGTTAATAATTTAATCTTCTTAACAAAAAAAATATGTCTTCTAAAAACAATTGAAAAATAAAATATATGCAAACTCTTTTGTAACAAATAAACTAACATATCTATATTTTAGAAATATATACGTCGAGATATATCCTTCTCAAGGCACCTATTTTTAATCAATTGAACCTTAACTCAAATTGAAGCTTAACCCTAACCCTAATGTAACCCTTAACCCTAAATTAACCTTAACCTTAGTTAAACTCTACCCCTAATTGAACCCTAACCCTAATCTTAATAATAACCATAAGTTTTTTGGTAGATTTAATAGTAACCATAATTGATCCTTATACCTAACCCTAATTTAGCCCTAATCATAATCTTAATTGTACCCTAACCCTAATCTGAATTCAATTTTGGCCCCAATTGAAACACCAACCCTAACTTTAACCATAATTGTAACCCTAATTGTAACCCTACCCATAACCTTAATTTTAACCATATATTTTAACCTTAATTCTAACCATAATTTTCTTATGACTTTGGCATAACCCTAACCTTGATTGTAAACATAACTCTATCCCTAACACTAATTGTGGTTATAACTATAATTTTAACTCTACTTTTTACCCTATTTCTAATCCCGACCTTAACCTTCACCATAACCCTAACCCTAAACATAATTTTAATATTTTTTTAATTATAATACTAATAAGTAGGTTTATAATTATAGTATTAATAATTATTATTATAAAATTAAGGTTCTAAATAATTATTTCAATTATATCTCTAAAATTAATAATTATAATAGTAACTTTGATATATAATCATGAAATTAAAATATTTCAAAATAATTATTTAATAGGATTAAAGTTATAGTATAATTTGATTAGATCTCTTTTTATCTAAATTTGGGTTCATTTTTTTATTCCTTGATTTTTAATTACACTTTTTTCTTTATTATAACTTTTCTTATCTATGTGTATAATTCTCACTCTACTTCTTACCTTAATTTGAATCTCAATCGTAACATTCACCCAAACCCTAAACCTAATCTTAATTCTAATGATTTTTTAATTATAATAAAAGAATAATATCATAATATTATAAAATAAATGTTATAACCCTAAAATTAATTATTTGAATTATATCCCTAAAATTATTAATTATAACCCTAACCTTAATAAATATTCAAGAAAATCAAAAAAAAAAAAAAATTATTTAACAAGATTAAATTTCAATATTAGTTAAACTTGTGTTGTAATTATTTGTATTCATTGCCACATCTAACTATGTATGGTAGCACATGAAATTTTTATAAAATGGTCAATTTTTTCTTTAATAAAGTGCTTACAACATGTACTATGCATTGGTTATGGTTTGTGTCAAGGTAAGTATTTAGTTTAAAGAAAAAAAATTAGCTCTTCAAAATTTGTATACTTGTTATATTTTTCATTTTATTCATTTATTTGCTTGTTTATATGATCATAAGAGATTTTTTTTAAATTAATTTTAAATTTTGAAGATAATAATTATTAAAATATTCATAAAATATACAATCTTTTAACATTTTCTTTTAAGTGTTGTTTTGTTTTTTACTCTAATATTGATATTTATAAGTTTTTTTTATATTGATAAAATATAAAAATAGAATAAATGATCATTTTGAACATTTACTCTTAAATTATTATTATTTTAATATCACAATACAAATATCATTAAATTATTAACAAAATATACAATCTAAACTATTATTTTTCAATTACCTATAAAGTATACAACTTAAACATTTAAAAAAATAATTAGATATAAACCAAAAGATTCATAAATGTTGAAATAAAATTTCATGCAACTTTCATATTAGTATTTTGTGTGTTGTCACTTGTAATTAATTTATTTGGTTATTTTAATTTTTTTTATTTTTTGGACATCATCATAATTAATAAATTTAAAACTTATCAACTTCAAATATTTTATATTTTTAAAATTAGAATTTAGTTTAATTTTATAATATAAAAACGTTTGTATGTAAAAATGAAAAAAACATAGAATATAAAGAATACTTTTAAATTTAAATTTTAGTCTTTGATTGTTTTGATTGTTGAATTATTTAAAAAGGAACATGTACTTCTATTTAATATTTAATTCATTTATATTACATAATCATTATAATTTAATTAATTATGAATTTAATAATTAAATAATAAATATTCTATGAATTTTAGAAAATAGAATTTAGTTTAATTTTAAAATAAATTTAAGTTTTTACAAATATTTTGTTGATTTGATTATTTATTTTCTTTATGATTGGTTATTCAAATTAAGAACAACACAATTCAACTCAAAAATATAAAAATAAGCATGTAAAATACTTTATGATTTTTTGAAGTTAGAATTTAATATGATTTTAAAAAATGAAATCATTTGGATGCAAAGAAATAAAAAATGTTGCTTTTATATATATTTTCATTTCTTAATTTATTCTCAGTTTATAATTAATTATTGTTGAATTATTTTGAAAATAATATTTGTTTTTATTTAATTATTTCAAACATAATAGAATGATCAACCATTATAGATATACCACTTCACCTTTTACATTTTATGCATTGTAAATAATCCCCACATACATCAAATCAAACTTTACAAATGTATAGACATATACATTAGATAGGATGTAGTTTTATTTAATTTGTTTATATTGAATAATTAATATAATTTAATGATTATTTTTAAAAATAGATAATAAATACTTTATAAATTTTTAAAATTAAAATTTAGTTTAATTTTAAAATTAATTCTAAGCTTTACAAATATTTTATTGATTTAATTTTTTTATATGATTAATAATTCTTACCTTAATAATACTTCATTTCACATAGAAATAGAATTCTAGATTTAAATACTTATTTTTTTTAATATATATTTATATATATACACACACATTGTGGTGATTTGATTATTAATTTACAAAATGATTAGTTATTCAAATTTAAAAAACAATATACCTAATTGAAAAAAAAAGTACAAAAATAGACATGCAAAATATTTTTTTATTTTTTTGAAGTTAGAATTTAATGTAATTTTAAAAAATAAAATAATTTGGATGCAAAGAAAAAATTTATTATAAAATTACAATTAATAATTGTTGAATTATTTTAAAAATAAAATTTAGTTTTAATTTAATTTATTTGTAGTAGATAATTACTATAATTTAAATGATTATTTTCAAAACTAGATAATAAATACTATATAAATTTTAGAAATTAAAATTTAGTTTAATTTTATAATTAATTCTAAGCTTTACAAATATTGTTGTGATTTGATTAATTAGTTTTTATGATTAATAATTCTAAGTCTAATAATACTTCATTTCACATACAAATAAAATTTTAGGTTAAAATAATTATTTTTGTTTGTAATATTTTTCATTAATGTTGAATTTATAAACTAATGTTAAGATATTAATAATTCTAACCCTAATAGTATTAAGATATTCATAGCTCTAACCCTAATCTAACCTTAATCTCCATCCTATAATGCTAATTAAACCCCAATTGAACCATAACAATAAGGTTCAATGAGAGTTAGGGTTAGGGTTTAAGTAGGTTTATGATTGGAATTAGGGTTCAGTTACCTATTTAGGGATAGCATTCAATTAGTGTTATGATTAGGGTCAAGTTCAAGTTATAGTTAGGGTTTAGTTAGGCTTATTTTGGTTAATCTTACAATTGGGGTTTAACTAGAATGCTAATTGAACCCTAATTTAACCCCAACAACAAGATTCAATTAAAGTCAGTGTTCGGGTTCAGTTAGGCTTATGGTTGGAATTAAGGTTCAATTAGGGTTAGGGTTAGCATTCAATTAGTGTTATGATTAGGATCAAGTTATAGTTATAGTTAGGGTTCAATTAGGCTTATTTTCATTAAGTTTACAATTAAGGTTTAATTAGAGTTAGGGTTTATTTAGATTAAGGTTCAAATAGGCTTCAATTAGGATTTAATTAGGTTTATGATTACTATTTAATTAGGGTTAGGGTTAATGTTAAGTTAGGATTAAAATTATTAATCCAAAATAAAACTTGGAGCTAAGGTTAGGGCTATGGTAAGTGGTAGGGTTAGGCTTAAGTTAGGGTTCAATAAATGGTAGAGTACAATAAGGGTATAATAATATTAGCTACTTTTTAAGTCATGACCATGCTAGATGTCAATTTGGTGTAAAATACCCTTTTCGAAGCCCACAAGGCATTTATTTCTATATACCTTATATATTGTTTATAATTTTTATCATTGTGTTTGACCTCATGAGAATGCTTAAGAGTAAAGTACACCTTGCAAATCCACCTAAACCTGGAGAACCATTCAATCTCTCAAAATTTAACTGTTATTCTAGAATGATTATCAAATTGGATATGTCTAAAGCCTTTGATAAGTTGACTTGGAAACTTTTTTACTACATATACCTCTTGTCAACTTCAACCAAGGGAGTACTAATTTTATAATGAATTGTCTTCTTTTTCAATTCGATTAATCATCCCCCATAGGTTTTTCTTCACCAAGTAGGGGATTAAGTTAAACAGACTCATTATCATGTATTTTTTCCATCAAAATGGAAAAGGCCCTTAGTACAAAACTTATACTAGCCAGTATGGTACAAAAATTTACATGTCTGACAATTCTAGCAGCACAAGCTAGTACATACAGTTTGCAGATGTTATCTGACTTACAAGATAGATGAGTTTTTGGAGGAGATGCAAATAAAGATGAATTTTAAATTTGTTTCAATGCCGAGTGTCGAGTATCTAGAATTTATTGTTAATTCTAAATCTGATATTGACATATATCATTGACCTAAGATTGATACTATTAATGTTTTGATTCATTGGCAATAATTATTGGATCTGTGTAAAAGCACAACCAAAGCATCTCAAAATTTTGAAGTGAGCAAAATTCTTTTGTTATAAGGGTCATTTTCTAATGGAAGACAAAGTTGACTCTATCAATGATCAAATTCCTAAATTTAGGTGACAACTGCTTTATCCTGACCAATTGTTTCTAAAACACAACAAACATAATAAATACAAACAAAACTATTCTAAAAAATTTTGGCAGGAACTTCCTCTGCAGCTCTTGTTTATAATTGTTATAATATTTTATAACATTCACATCTTAATCTTGAATTCTTATTTTAATATTATTCTAATTTTTGTTATTATTTTTTTCTTACTATTTTTCCCTTAAATCACCCCCACATTATTTTTATTTATTTATTTACTTATTTTCTTTCATTACTCTTTTGTTGTATTATGTTTTTAGACTTTATGTTTACTATTTTTTGTCTAATATTTCTCTTAATACTCTCCTATGTATCTTGTTTTTTCATATCTTTTTATTGGTTGTGCAATTGTGTGATGTGAAACATAGATTTTTAATCTAAACTTGGATATATCATATCTTTAAATGTTAAAAGTAATTTTTTTAAATGAATTTATTTGGAAAATAACTTATAATTTATTAATAAGGTTTTAATAATTTATAAAATTTTATTAAGAATTAATTTTAGATAAATTTAAAAAATAAAATCATTTCAAAATTTTGAATCTTATTCATATAACTAATATTAAATTTAATATTGTAACATGTTAAATCTAATATTGAAAAATAACATAATAGTAATTTTTATTTGAAAAATCTATATATTCAAAATATGGTTTATTTCATTGCTTTTTAAGTTGAAAAGTTGTATTAGATTATAATTTGTTATTTGCTTAACAACAAAAAAAAATATGAGAATAAAAAAATTCCAAAATAGTTGTAGAGGATATAAGAAAGAAAAAAGTACATTGCTCATTCCTTATGATTTTGCAAAGTAAAATGGGAATTTGAAAATTTTTGATCTAATATTTTTTTAATTATTATAATTTTCCTATTTTTAATGCATACGAGTGGGATGAGTGCTAAAATTTAATTGCTGAAACTTTATTATTTTCCAAAAACTTTACTTAAAAATCACTATAATCTAATTAAACCAAATCCTAGACATATATATTTGATATTTATGTATATTTATTATTTGATTATATATTTATTTATAATTATACAATTTAAATCATATGTAAATTTTTATATAATAATAAATGTAATTATATTGTATATAATATAAAAATGTAGAATGTTTTAGTCATATTTAAGGAATAGTCATTAAAACCTATAATTTGTGAAATGTAAGGAATAGTTATAAAATAATGAGAAAAAAGAATTAGAAAAAGAAGGTGATGGAGCCTCAAATTTTGTCCTTTGAGTTCCATTATTATTTTGTCACATTACTGGTTTGTCGTGCTATCTGAAACCTAGGGTTGGATGTTTTATTTTTGCCTTCATGAAATCTTAGTGTTCTATCTTAAACCTTGGGATGAATCTATTTCATCTTTACCTTTTTGGGGGAGGGTTTAAAAATGACCTATGTCCCATTGACTCATTTAGGTCAGGCCCCCTTTTAATAAATAATGTTAAATATTTTGCTTGACCTTATTATTTCTTAAGTCGGGGTCGGTCTGTGTCTTGTGCTTTAAGAACAACTTTGAGCCATCGCTTGTCGTCGTCCTAGGCGATGTCCCCTTCTCCCTTTTAATAGTTGTTTTATTTTGCAGGGGATGTTTTAAATGATCGTCGATCTTCCTACGATTGATCCTGACTGCCCCCTGTGATCTCGTGATGACATCACCACTGGTTGTTTGGTGATTGCGATATCACGAGCAAGCACCACGTGTCCCAAGCTACCAATGTTGAAAAGGGATTAATAAAGCATTTAATATTTGTGTCGGACTTAAATACGTTATAAAGTGGGTTACTAAAACAGCTACGAGATGCACGTGCTCGAGATCGACGGTGATGTTATAATCTTAGTAAAAATTTGCTCGATGTTTATGTTTGGTGTTGCTGACTGTTGTGAGTGAACACGATCATCGATGGTAGGAATCAACGGTTGCCCGTCATCACGTAATCCATAGATGCAGGATGTTTAGTGATCGCGATATCGCGGGCAGGCACCACGTGTATTCCTTTGGCACTACATTATGTGGTGGGCCCTCGATGCTGACATGGAGATTTCATCAACCCTTTTGAAGATGGTCGTGCGATGATCTGACAAAAATAAAAGATCGAAGGCTGAAGTTTAAATTTGCATCAAATGTGATTGGAGTCATTCGCGCGGCATGCAAATGAGCTTTAATGGCGTATGAGACATCTACTGGCTCAATTCAATCGACATAAAGTATCTTCTCTTTTTCTATCTTCATCACAAAAGTATTCAATTATTTTCCAAGCAGTTTAGAGCCAGAGATAAAGTTTTTCGAGTGATCACCGTGAAGTTTGGTTCTCTGCAACGTGTGAAATCCCGTGAGTTATTTTCTAAACTGTTGGGTTAATTTGACTATGTCTTTGCGAATGGTTCTATTGTGATGGTCAAGGGGTTTTGTTAATTATTGTCGTAGGGTTATTGGTTCGTTTGAATTATTGGAATTTCACAGTTGTGTTGTATTTTTATCTTCTGGGTACCCCTAGTTTCTTCGAGGATTTGTTTTTTAAAAAGAAGCCCTAGTTGTTTAAGATGGCACCACCAAAGCAGCACTCTGGCCATGTTGATTATTTGCAGAGGAATTTGTATGATGACTTCCTGGATCAACTCTCATTGTCAACAAATGAGAGGAAGAGTGGTTTGGTTTTAATGAATGGAAAGAGCTTATGTGAAGGTCTAGTGTGTAGAAATTATAACATTATGGATGTCAAGTTTCCTATGACTAGTCTTGAAATTTTTAGGTTGTGGTATGGACATCAAAACTTAACTCACCCCTTCTCTAATGGTTGGAGATACGACATGGGGAAACTAACAGTGCGAAACGTGTTCCCTGATGTTGACTTGCTTAGAGCAATGGCAGCACGGTATGATCCTATGACAAGGGTCATAAGGGATAATGATGGTGGAATTCTGCTAAGCATAAATGCATATGAGATTCAGCAGATTTTTTATTTGAGTGAGTATAGCCCTTTCTTAGTCCAAATAGATTTTGAGGAGATGAAGCAAGAGTACAAAAGGTTAAAGCCTCTTTTCAGATTGAGGTTACTTCCTCCTCACGTGGCTAGGGCAAGCAGTTCAACAATTCTTATTAGCCCAAATAACCAGGAGCCTTTCAGGTTGAGCTTATTTTCCAGTCAGTTCCTGGCAACATTTTATTCATTGTGCCAAATTTTAGGGTTCAGCCCCAATACTTTGATGCCAGTTGTGTACATGTCTATGGGAGCCTAGATTCAGCATCCCAACTTCTCTATGGTATATGACTTTGCATCATTCCTGTTAGATAAGATGCATGAGGGTTTGATGAAGCTGCATGTGGGGGATACTGGCACTCTTTTTTTTGGTCTCCCTGTTGATGCATATGTTCCTGTAAAAGAATGTTGTTTTCTTCTCAGAAAAAATGGAGGTGAGGTAGAAGGTGAATGGAGAAAGGTTACCAATATAGGTGTGGAGTGCAGATTTGTCTTACAACAAGGCAAGTGCCAGCTTTGTATAGTTTGCTAACTGCTTTTCCTCCAGACTCAGGGCTCGGTTGGCGGTAAATGTGTCAAGAGTCCCTAAATATTTGCATGACTTCCTCCAACCGAAGGTGAGGAAGACTAATTTAAAAGTGTGTCACAATTGGGGTGATATCATCTTGTACCATGTAAGCACTGTCTTGAGGGTGTATGGTTTCTAGGGAACCCCTCACATCCTCCCATTTAATGTACCATCAAGGATGGGGTTTTTCGAAGTTATGTGGCAACTAGGTTGTATTCATGAGGACAACCTAACAAAGAAAGGAAAAGGGACTTTGTTCCCTGACTACACTATTGTTTCTAATTTTGTCTGTTCCAAGGGAGGATGGGTCCACTTCGGAAGGTTTTTTCATGACTTCAATTTGAGGGATGGTCCTAGGAGACAGCATGACCCTGAGAGATTCTCTACATTGTTCATACAATGAATTAAAGGTGGCAAATTTGTACATGAATTCAACTTTCCTAAGGACCTAATTAGAAATGAGTTTGATTTGAATAGGCAGGAGTTGAATAAAGAAAAATGGATTGCATATGAAAATTTGCTAGCTATAGTACATAAAATGGATCCAAAATATGATCCATTAATGGAGTTCACTCCATTTCACAAGAGAATAGACTTCTTAATGGCTAATTTCAAAGATATTATGCGCACCTTGATGACCAAGAGGATCAGTTTGGAATTAGATTTTGGTATATAAAGATCGGATGTGAGGCCTGAAGAAACAAGGCCAGCTTATCAGCCACCAGTTGACAAGCCTCTATACAAGAGAAAGAGGAATGTGAGCAATGATGAGGATGAAGGGGATAAGAAGGGAAAACAAGTCTTGCAAGCATCATCACAGTTGGGTCCAAGGATCAGAGCACCCAGAGGGATAACGATTGTGGATCTAGATTCATCACCAAGAGGTGATCCTATAGTGTTACCATCAGATCCAAGCCCTAAGAGGCAGAGAGTTGAGGAAACGCAGGAAACTCTAATGGATGAGATAATTATGACTGATCAAGACATGCAGATTGGTATCCTTCCCCTCCTAGATCAACACAATTGGTGCTTTCTGACATGGATGTAAAGGGGTAATGTGTACAAGATGCCAAGATGGAGGCCTACAAGGAATTCTTGGATGATGATGCATTTGTAAAGACTCTTATATTCTTGCAACTAGTTTGGAGGATGAAACTAGAAGAGTACCAAAACAAATGCAAGAGTAGGAGAGAATCGAGACCTGATAGGTCTGAGTAGGAGATGATGATGAGGTCAAGGCCAAATTAATGGAAGAATTCAAAGGCATCACTCCTGAGGAGGGAAGAAGACTTGTGACTCAGGTTGGTGTCTTACTTTTTCCTGAATGGGACATAGCTGATGTGGTTGCATTCAATGCTATCTTACAGTCCAAGCACCCTATACAAAATAGTGAAGAAGAGATTAAGGCAGCTCTGCAGGACTCTACCTTCAGTGAGGAGTATGAAACTTTGTCCATATGGGCATTGGTACCCCAAGGAAGATACCTAATGTAACTAATATTAGCCCAAACCTAAGGGGAGGGCTAATCATCAAGAGAGCTTCTGAAACTTCAACAACAAAAGCTACAAGCCTGATAGTAAATGTGGCCAAATTGGCCCAAAAGACAGCTGAGAGAGAAGAGGCTAAAAAGGAGAGTCTGATGGAGAAATACAATATGATAATTGGAGAATATAGTACGATGCAGAAAAGGAATATTGAGCTACAATCTGAAGTAGATAGGTTGAAATATGGGTAGCTGGGAGAATCCTCCAGTGCTCCTAGTATCAGAGCATTACCTTCTATTGCAGGATCGGTCCCCCCTACTACTCCAATTGTTTCAACTCCGAGGTCCCCCATCCAGGCACTTGCTCTCAGTCCTACACCAGGGCCAGTTGAAGAAGAAGTTGAATATTTTGTGGATCCCACCAAGAAGCAAATGTTGAATAGGATCATAGAGTTGTAGGCTACCTTAAAGGCAAGTGAGGATGATGCAATTGCCAAACAAAGTGAGGTGGTTGACATAGTTTTGAGGCATATTAATGAAAAGGTTGATGGTAAATTACCATATGTACATTCTTTGTATTCTTTATTCTTGGATGGAATAAGAAATATCATTAGGGATCGGGAAATTGTTTTGCCTTTGGCTGAGAAATGGATCCCTAGGGCCAATGATATGGATATTATGTACAAAGCTTCTAGGTTTGATGCGGACAATAGGCCCCAGTCATTGAAGCCTACTCAAATCTTTGTAAAATCATTGAAGGGATTCCAGGCCCTACCTGATGATTTGAGTAGAAGAATTAGGGAGCTGATAAAGAGCTTTGATGACTGGATTGATACATTTTTGCCAGACATTATTGATGCACAAGGAAATGTTAAGACATTGCAACAGTGGTAGGATGGGCAGAAGAAGTTATCAATGCACAAATCAAATCAATTTGCGATAATTCAAACTATGATTTTTTGGTGAATAGTATCGATAAGATAATTAACACCAGCACATTCTTAGATTTTTTTGAAAGGGAAGCCAATCAGGTTGCAGTGAATTACACACCTTACAATACTAAGGTGAATGAGGTGGTGAATTTTGGTTGGCCAACGAATGAAGAGTATCAGAGATGGGTGGACAAGTACTTAACCGAAGAGGAGTAAAACAGTGTCTATTACTGGCAATTAATAGCTCAACGGTTATAGTTATAACTGATTATGGTTTTGTCTCTGTGCCGACTCTTTGGCGCAGGTTTTGAGGTTTGGCCAGGGCAGCGGCTATTCTTTAATGAGTGTAATTAACAAGAAGATGCTCTAGGACTTGGTGGTTGTAATCATATTTTTGAATTGTCATAGAGCGGTCCAATTGACTGGTGACATGTGTATTTCTAGCCCGATGCTTGTTTGCTCCTTCATTCTCTATAAGAAGGATTTCAAGGCCAGAAATAGGGGTTGGCAAGTTAGATATTTTCAGGTCGATTCTAGGCATAGTTGCAGAACAAATTGTAAAACCCATTGTCTTTCAGTGCAAATGTAATTTAGGTTTGGAGTCATTTTTTGTAGTAGGGTTTTGGATTTATGAAGGTTTGATGTTTCATAGCAGTACTAGCATTTGAGTTATGATGATATATTTCAAGCTCATGTCTCTCCTTTGTATAAACATATCATAATTTTGAATAATATAATCAAGGGTTATGGTGTTCATCTCACTATTGTGGTGTGTATGATTTGTATTTTGGCTTTAATTCAAAGAGTTTATTAAAATGCTTGAGTGGAGTCATAGATGGATATGTTTGTAAAGGGATTTGATAAGAAGTATTGGGTTAGGATAGGGATTGACATTGTTGTAATGCAATATTGTCAGGGATCTTATATGTTATGTGTTTGAATCTATTATGGAATTTTGAACGTTTATGAATTTGACTCCCCAATGGTATATGGCACTGGTCTAAATCAAATTTTTTTGTGAGGTTATGTGTCTGTTTTTCTTTGCTTAGAGATTTTTATGAAATTGCAAATTAAATGACTATCTTAAGTTGTGAAATATTGTTGTAATCATCTCATGCTCCAAGTAGTTGATACTATTGATGAAAGGCCAATTCAACTCAGTATTATCCTATTCTGTGGAGCTATTTAAATTGGATTATATGTTAATTGTTAATGATAGTTTATAAGTTTGGTGTAGAGACTATAAACACATTATAGGGACCACCCTCCTGGGTTTTGCAGAGCCCAAAGTGTAGGAGTTATATTATTAAAATCCTCGTCAGGTTGTCTAGGTCCTCCGAGCTGCCCTTGATTGGAATTGGCAATTCCATAGGTAGATTAGGAGACAAACCTGGTTTACAATTAAAAAAACCAACAGAAGGAAAGAAGGAACAATAAATAGAAAAGGAAAGACCCAAAGATAAGAGACACACAAAATAAAAACTCGACAAAACACGATGAAATAATAAACTAGAAGCAAAAACGAACTAAGCCAAAGCAAGAAGCAAGAACAAATCAAAATTAACAAGAGAAATAAGGCAAGATAAAATGGAATTCAAAGAGAAAAATTTTGAAGTTCCATCAATAGTCACATATGATCACATCATTCTTGACCATTTGATATCATGAAAACCTCCAAAATCTAGTATTCAAATAACCCATATCATCGGCAAGAAAATTTCCATCGAGGTGAAATGAAAAGGTCATACTAAGCATATAGGTCTCACCGATGAAGTTCCATCGGCAAGAAACTTGTCTTGTCTCACCAATCAAAGCACAAGGAGTTGTATCGACCAGACCAATGCCATCAAAGTAAGATCCCTGAGTCAGTCCGAGTGCATTTGTCTCACCGATGAAATATCATCGCCAAAACACTCATCTTGTCTTGTCGACAAAACAAAGAAACATATTATTGCCAAGACAAACGCTATCGGAATGAGTTCAAAATGTCCTCCTGACCCACTATGTCATGCCGATAAGATTCATCGGCAGGAGTCTTGGTGACATACTTGAGATTGGAGGAATAATCATCGGGGAGACTTATAACATCGGCAAAATTACTGAATGTCTTAGCGATATACCATGTCTTGCCGATGAAGACACAGACAGATCAAGATATTCATCGGGGTCAATCTTGGTGACACTTATATGAATCAGATGGATAGATTATGTGATATCAGCGTAATGTCTCCCCAACAAAAATAATGTTTAATGAACGTTAGTCAAGCCTAAATAAAAGAATCGCCCAAAGTTTCAATTGTCTTGTCGATAGAACATTTGACGTGACAATGGGTAAATTTGAAGATTAGCTACACTCATCTTCAAAGCTAAGACATTAATGGCAGTATTACTACCAAATGTATTGATGATTTCATGAATTGAGAAAATAAATTGAAGGAAAATTTTGCAAAGTTAGCAACAGAGGAACGGACGAAGGGCCAAAGGATCTTGCAGTCAAAGAATTCTAAATAAACTTGTAAGTTCCCTGCAATTAAATTTCTAGATTTTTTATTCATAAAATGGAAAGCACTAGCTCAAGAAAAGAAAAAGGTAGGAAACAGAGTGAGTGTAAAACCCCTAGAGGAAAAAAGAAAAAAATTGAAGCAGAGAAGGAACCGAGGGTAGCTGTGAGGAAGTTAAACCAGGACTTAATTGATCAATTGCCCGGCTCAGGACCTAAGGCCAGGCGATCTACACAACTTAGGGTAGAAGTGGAAAAGTTAGAGGATAAATGCAAGCATATACGAGACATATGGACCCCAATTAGGGGATATGAGTTGTTTATTTTTCATTACCAATGAAGGAACCGATACGAACCATTGTGCAATCCTTGGAAGTTAAACCTAGGGAAACTAGTCTGCCCTAATGTATTTGTAAATTTAGAATTGGTGAAAATGCTAGCTACCAATTATAATCCAAAATGTAAAGAATTCTTTGATCCATTAGGTAAACCATTTATACATGTATCTGAAGCTACCATCTATGAGGTTTTTAACCTAGAGGGAGTGTGTGGTGAAAAAATTGTACCTAAAGAGCTGGAAAAGGAATTCTAGAGGATGGATACTTTGTACAAGGGTTGGAGGTTGCCACTACATAGGTCTAAGAAAGATGGTGTTTCAGATCCACTGAATGACGATGATGGTCCCCCGTTCCATGTTGATTTGTTTGAACCCTACATGAGGTACACATATTTTTCAGTGTGTCAAGTGTTGGGAATGGACGCCCCTGCGCACATGTCAATTGTACCCATGGTAATTGTAGCAGACATCCAATGTCACAATTCAAGGTTTTTTTATTATGATTCACACATCTTTAAAGTACTTGATTCAGGACTGATGGCATTAAAAAGTGGAGCTCCTATCTTGCACTTGGATTCTTATTCAATCCTAATGCATATGATACTTTATTATCGACAAGAATTGTAGATGTGGCCTGAAAAATTGAGGGTTGTACAATTTGATAAGGAAGGAAGCTTATTACCAGTACAACTCTGGACTGCCACCTAGGATTGCAGATTTTCTAATTCTTGTTATCTACATTTTGAAGACTTTTTTGTGAAACCACTGTACAAATTTTACAATCATCATTGTCCGATGAAATAAAAAGGTTTTTAAGGCCTAAGGATTTCAATGGACCTATCAACCACAATTGGGGAGACTGGTACTATCTAGAAGATGTGACCATGATAAGAATATATGGATTTGAAGATGGACCCTTCATTCTACGTAAGACGATGCCTGATAGGATTGCATAGTTGGAGATTGTTAGGCAATTAGACTTTTCAGATGTTATGAATCTGAGTTCTTTCGGAAAGCAGGCATTTATGCCTAGTACATTATGCTTCGGTGATTTCATTATATTATCAAGGGATGGATATGACATGGTTCTCAACAAATTTCTGCAATACAACATGAAGAAGGGTCGACATGAAAAGGATTTGATCCAGAAGGGTATATTGATTTTGCCAAAAATAAAATGAACTTGGGAGGATACAATCACATACCCTATCTATATAATGACTTGATCAGGAATTTGGAAGTAGAGGAAGCCGAAAAAGTTCTTGATGAGTATAACAGGGGATTGCAAGATACAGAACTCAAGATTACAAGTATGTTGCCAGGGAACTAGATGTTGAAGGGAGTGCAGCTACTGACACAAGGCAGATAGCATATAAATCATTTGTGGTTGATGATGAATTCATTAAAACCTTAGAATTTAAAACTTTTTTGTGCAAATTAAAAGGAAAATCAATAAGGGAATCAATAGAGAATATTACACCAAGTAATGAGGAAAAAATGTTGAATAACTTAAAATCAAGTGTGGAAGAAGAAATGAAGAGGATGACCCTTGAAAAAGGAAGGAAATTATTAGAAGATGCATGTGTCATGATTTTTCTTGGGTTGGATTTAAACTCTGCTTTGCTTTTTGATAGTTTTCTGAAGAATAGTAACACCACACATAAACTCACTCCTGAGGGGATAATAGAGATCTATGCAGGATCTAAGTATAACCCAGATGAGGGATCAGTTATGATATGGGCCCTATATCCTCCACACAAGAAATATGTTGTAATCGATACTAAAAAGGCTTTTGGACATGTAATGACATTAAAAGTTGGTGAGGTTGATCCAATAGCTACAGAAGAAATTGGCATTAATGTGGCCAAATTAAATAAAGACCAAATCCAAAAGCTAATCAAGGAAAAATAAATGTATAAGATAAATAACAAGAGACTACTCAGACAAATTGATCACTTGAGGGACATGATGGGAATCATGTTGGGATCCACAAAGCAATTGACTCATGGTGAAATCTCCCAGGAAAGAGAACAGTGGGAAGAATCAAAAGCGTACTCACGAGGTAAATGTGATGCACTCACTGCAATAATAAGGAAGAGGCAAACCAATTTAATGACTTGGTTGAGTAAGCTCTAGGGAACACATTCAAACAATTTTACTGCACTACAAGAACATAAGAGGATAGATGGCAGGATCCAAGAGAAGTTCCAGGAAATAAACCAAAGGGATTCTCCTAATAAAATAGCTATTGATACTAGAAACCATTTTATGAAAAAACATAAAGACTTCCATGATGAATTGCAAGGTGATGAGCAGGGGATGATCAATGTCACAAAAATGGGAGTACCAATGTTGTTAGAAGATGGAGGGGAACTAAAGGGAAAAGACAAATGGATGAAGGAATGTGAGATGATGATGCAAAGAATTCTGGAGATAGCCACAGGAAAATATTTAACAATGGACAGGGCATGTGAACAGAATGAGAAGATGTTTGAAATGGAGATAGCCATAAGGAATGCACTGGAGGATGTTGATAGACACAAGCGGCCAGCTTACCGAGATTATTTGTCAAACATCTATTTATGGATTAATAGAGCATAATTTCTAGTTTTTTATTGTTGTTAAGCAAAAGACATTTCTAAAAAGATGCGCCCTTTCACAATTTTTATATATTTATATTTGTTTCATAATGTAAAATAGATATAGGCAGATAGGAGAAAGATATAGTAGATAGTTTGCAATGAAACTTTCCTTTAAAAGACTCAGATTCATGTATGAATTTTGATGAAGTTAATGAATATTTATGAACTTGTGGCTTAATCTTGGTATCAATTGTTTGTGGAATTATACAGTTATCTGGTTCTCTCCATTTTGATGATTTTCTATTTTTTAAATTGATATATCAAGAATATATATATTCAGTTTGTCGATACACATTTGTTGTATTTGTGTGATGTGATTATTTGGTTCTTTCAATTAAAGATTAAACCCTTCTAGTCAATCACAATAACTGAAGAGTATTAATTGGATCAATAAGAAGAATCACAGAAATAGGATTGTCATTCTATCTCAAGTAGAGTTTGTCTGTCATTTACTTGCACATTTATACAAGTTATAAACTACATCTGTGTGCCAAACACTTTGAATTATTGCCATCATAGATTATACTTTTATAGATCTTCATTAGACTCCATACACCCAACAAGGTAGTGGTCTCACGCTTTCATCTTTTGGTTTATCCATTTTATTTTTTACATCTATCAACTGAACATATTCTAATATAATTAAAATATAATTAAAATTTAAAACATCATAAATTAATTATGTAACCACATAAGTCAAATATAATTCTATCAAGAAATTAATATCAAATAGATAATACAATCACATAACGCATACATTTCAATGTCATTGATCTTCTTCTTCATCCAACTCTTTGTCTGTATCATCCGATCCAGATTCAACATTGTAAGGATTGGTCATATCATCATCATCACCATTGATATCAGTTTCGATAATGTCATCATCCACACGGATATCATCTTCATGAATATTAACTCCTACATCATCATGATCTAGTTCCTCCTCTTCGACATCTTCATCAGGCACATCATCAACTAACTATTGATCCTGATCATCATCTACATCATCTTCTATTTCTTCAATATCTTCTTCTTCCACCACATTATACTTTACCGGCCTTCCTCTTGGATCATGTCTAACAACATATGACCAACCCGCTTTACCTTGAACCTTTGAGTAAAATACTTGCTCACATTGGCTTGGAAGAACATAGGGCCCAATTCCAGCTCACTCAAAATACCTTGTATTAACCATGGTAAATCCATTATCATGTTCAATAACAGTTCTCTCAGGATCATTTTCATTCAATCGTAGCCTGTACCATAGGACGACAAACAGAACTAATTTGAAGGACTTAAAGTCACACTCAAATATATCATCCTAAATCCCATAGTATTGATTTTTTGAGACTTCTGGATGTATGTCGCTTCTAGATGAAACATTAGTCACCTGGAAGACTGCAGTTATCCTAGAATCACAAGATTTCTTCATGTCATCCAACTTTTTGATTTGAAATTTATGACCATTGCACCACATAGCCTTGTGGTGTTTCACCTACAATATGTCAAACATGTAAAACTTATTGAAATATCGTCAGTTGATAAACATATTTATTCTTGGCCGAATGTATGCAAAGAAAAAAATCTCAATATATATACATCAATATAATTGAAAATAATTAAATAATATGGGTGATTAAATATATTTATACATACCTGTTAAACCATATGCTAAATCAATTTCCCTTGGTGTAACATTGGAATCTCCATTAATATGAGCTTCTTTAACCAATGAAGCCACACCTTCCCATGTTAATGCGCGACCAGATTGTTGACATTGTTCAATCCATACCATCATCCAATCAATATTGTTTGCAACGTACAAATGTAGTGCATCCCACTCTCGACCAACTATATAAAAAAAATTGAAATTCATAAACGACGTATAATTAGTTAGTTACCACGGTATATGACCTTAATTTATAATTGATGAATATTGAAGATTAATAATTAAATAAGTACAATATACATAAAAACCAAATGTAAAATGTATTCTAATTAACCTCCATGACCATCTTATAATTACCTATCACTTTCCTCAATCTACCTTTCCCCATTAGGTACTCCCCTTCGAATTTGTTAATGGAGTTGGGATCCCAAATGCGATCTACATGGATCTTTGCTGCAAAATTAGGAAAATATTCAGTAATGTACACCATGGTTTGGTATACCATGTATCCCTCCACCATACAACCCTCAGGATGTGCTCTTTTTCTAACCAAAGCCTCCAAAAATTTCAAGTGCCTCTCAACCATCCACATTGACCTTGTGTGTACAGGTCCACACAATTCAATCTCCTCAACTTGGTGTATGAGGTCGCATTCTTGTGCATTGAAAATTTTTGAAGGTAGACACTTTTGCATTTCACACATTAGACGAGGAATTTTTCTCTTCCAATAATTTATATCTTCTTTATGGATTGCTTTAGATGACAGCCATCTACAAGTGCTTCAAGGCACAAATATATTAACGAGATTTAACAAAAATATACAATGAATTGAAAAAATATCGCTACTTACCTCATGTATTTTCCAAGATCATATATAACTTGCTTGACATTGTTGTCGAAGTTGTCTAGGAGAGATAGAGTTAGAACGTACTGCAACAATTATAAAATGATCTTTTCATTATTTTCCCAAAAGTAGTAAACATAATACACTGAAAAGTACATGCAGTATACAAATATATATATAATATACCAGAATAATTACCTTAATGAAGGTATGCCAATCATGCATTTTCGTCCCTGACCCAAATTCACCTTTCTTTGTTATTTGGTCTCCATCGCTATTTAATAACCAAGGAAGGGCACTTATATTAATTCGTTTTCCATCGCTATTTAATTGAATGACATTTTTCATTGCATGATTGGCTTCCTGAATGTCACTACAAATTTTGACAATTTTTTCTTTGTCATGCCTTCCATCCAATATTTTCCATAACGTTTTTGTCATATTCTTTCTGATATGCATTGTATCAAACAAATGCTCAATTTGTAGCTACTCATAGTAGGGCAACCTACTAAATTGTCTAGGATAACTTTTCAGTGCCTGTGGAAGTCGGCCATTAATGCCTTGACGACCTTCATGAAGCATATAAGTTAAACAAATTAACAACGACAATCATTGTCAATTACAACATGAGTAAACACAACACAATATAAAAATATAAATTCAAAACATATCATATATGATAGATAAATAATTTGATCCGATGTATAACCTTGACGATTAATTCTATTATATTCCAACTTCCATAGGTGAGTTGTCATTATTCGTGGTTTTGATGTAGTCTCTTCTTTCCCATTGAAAAGATGTTTTTCAGTAGTTCGATACTTATGGTTTCTGTGGAGGAATTGCCTATACTCATCAAACACCTGCTTTCCTAAACTTGTTGAATGACGAGATTTCATCTTTGGACCAAAAATTGGACATGAAAATATTTCCTTTGTTTGAAGACTTGCAAATCATATATAATTGGATTAAATATGTCAATTTTTATAATTATATATAATGAATAGATTATTTAAAAAACATGCATGATATATACTTCATAAAATTAAATATCGTTGAAGTCATGCAGTCGAACATTATAACATACCAGAAAAATGTGTTAGCCCTGGGGCATCATAAATTGTCCATACATGCATTGCATGGAATTCAAATTGTCTTTGTCCTATTGGTCTAGATACGTCATACATAGTCATGCCATTCCATAACTTTAGTAACTCATCTATAAGAGGCTCAATATATATATTCATATCTTTAACTTGGTACTTACCTAGCTGAATGAACATAAACATTACATAATTATTATAACCATTTTACTGCAATATATATAAATTCATGTACATGACTATTAAATGAAAAAACATATAAGTCATTATGCAACAAATAAGACAAATGAGATGCTACTACGTTAAAGAAAATTGATGTAAACAAATACCTAAAACAATCATTGCCAACATTATGTGCTCCCTCTTTATTGACATCCATGGAGGAATTTTATTGTTGATAACAAAAATAGGCCACACCCAGTAAATAGATCTCAACTCTCCAAATGGATTGACACCGTCTGCTGCTAATGAAAGCCTGAGATTACGAGGTTCTTCTTTAAAGTGTGGCCATTTTTCCTCCATGTCCCTAAATGCATAAGCATCCGCAAGCATTTGAAGAATGTCATCTCCACTTCTATTTCATGCATGGTAATCCATAAATTGCGCTAAGCTTTTGCACCTAAATAATTGTTCCATACATGGAATAATGGGAATATAACAAAGAACCTTGCGAGGCACCTTTTTTTTTAGTTGATTTGTTTGATATCTACTGATATGAAATTCCGAGCATTCTATTGCAAATTCATGTTGTTTATGATATATAATATGATCATTGGGACATGCATCTATTGCTTGATACTCCATTCCAATATCTTTCATAATGCCTAATAAATCTCGGTATGAGCGAGGTAAAATATTTGATGGTGGTAACAAAAATTCACCAATCAATCTACAACAAAAAATAATTTCTTAATATAAATAATATTAATGGTACATACTTCATCCTTTATTTACTAGCGATGAACTAACAACAATTAAAATAGATGAAAAAAGATGGCATATATGACATACCTTAACATCCGTGAGATTGCTATGTTGGATAAACCATTCATAACCTTCAAGTTCACCAGCAACAATATAGCAGAGAGAAGAGTTGTTTGGGAGCCTTCATAAAGGGGCTCGTATGCCTTCTCAAGTACAGGTAAATCATGAATATCATCAAAGTCATCTCGATCAACATGATCAGCTGTGCCACTACATGTGTCATGGATCAATGTATTTGTACCATCATCTTCAATTGTGTTTTCTGGCACATGATCATCTTCTTCCATAGGATCATTAACTTCATCTTTGATATTCATAGCTCCATGTTCCTCCGCTTAAAAAACCACATTCTACGAGCCGTGATAATCCATATCATGTGCCCTAGGGCACCCCACCTTTATAATAATGATAGACACAAATAAACCATGATCATGATCAAGTGATTTTATATATATATATCAAATTTTAAAACAATATAAACATTTACAAATTCAATCAGTATAAACACATATAATAAATAACTTACCAATGGATGATAACCATGCCCCCCTTCAACGTGACCATGTTGCCTACAATGTTTCTCAGTTGTTGTGATTAAAAGTCTTTTCGTCTTTAAGCCCTTGCAATTATTGCAAGGACAATAACATTTCCCGTCACCATTTCTTTTCAATCTAGCCCACAATCTATCAAGTGACTCTTCATTTTGTTCTGGACTAATATTATCTAACATGATTTTTCTTTACCAGGCTTGAATATTTAGATCTTCAAAAAATATCAAACTCACACTCCAATAATTTTTAATCATACATAGGTAACAAAATATAATAATTATGATATTTTACACCAAAAAAATTCCGCATGCAACCACCACTGCAAAAGAGAAGATAGTTTGAAGTTAATGACCCCAAAAAACACTTTAAAATGCTAATTCCAGAAATTATTAAATTCTGATTTTACTATGATTTCCAACTGTTAGACTCCTAAAATCATAATATTGAACTTGCACAACAAAATATGGAAATGAAATTCTCAAAATGCACAAGTCTAAAAATGAAATCTGAAGAATATTGTGAAGAATTGTGATAAGCTGGTCAAAGGGTTTGTTGATTACTAAAGTAGGGTTACTAGTCTGATTGAATTGTGCGAGATTGCAAAGTTTTATTGTAATTTCATTGTTTAAGTAGCCCTAGTTTGTTCAAGGTTCGAATTTTAAAGAAACCCTATTTTATTTGAGATGGCACCACCGAAGCAACACTCCGGCCATGTGGATTATCAATAGAGGAATTTGTATGATGATTTCCTCAGCCAATTACCACTGTCTACAAATGATAAAAAGAGGGGTGTGGTTTTGATGAATGGAAGAACCCTAGGTGAGGGACTAGTATGTAAAAACTATAACATTGCAAATGCTAGGGTTCCTATGACAGGTTTAGACATGTTCAAGCTCTGGTATGGACAGTGCAATTTACCTCACCCTTTCTCTAATGCATGGAGATATGACATGGGGAAGTTGGTAGTGCCGAATGTATTCCCTAATGTGGACCTGCTTAGGGTTGTGGCAACACGGTATGACCCTGTCACTAGGGTGATTAGGGATAATGATGGAGGAGTCATGTTGAGTATAAGCAAAGAAGAAATCCAACAGGTGTTTGATTTAAGTGAGCCAAGTTCATTCATGGTTCAAATTTATCTCGAGGAAATGAAGCAAGAATACAAAAGATTAAAGTCGTTGTTTAGGTTGAAGTTGCTTCCTCCTCATCTGCCAAAGGCAGGCAGTTCTATAGTTTACATCAGTCCCAACGACAAGGAGCCTTTCAGGCTAAGCTACTTTGCCAGCCATTTTTTGGCTACTTTCTACTCACTCTGCCAGATTCTAGGTTTTAGACCAAACACTGTTATGCCCATTGCATATATGTTCATGGGGGCCCAGATACAACACCCAAATTTCTCTGTAATATATTATTTTGCATCTTTTCTGCATGATGGATTGCTGAAATTGCAAGTTGGAGATACTAGCAATCCTTTCTTTTGGTATTCATTCCTTATGTATATGTTTTTGTACAAAAATGTCATCTTCTTTTCAGAAAGGATGGAGTTAAGGTAGGACATAAATGGGGAAAGGTTACCATTGCAGGTTTGGACTGCAGACCTGTCATACAATAGGGGAAGTGCCAGTTATGTGCAATTTGATAATTGCTTTGCTTCCAGGCTTAGGGCTTGGCTAATTGTTAATATGCCCAGGGTTCCTGAGGATCTTCATGACTTTCTCAGGCCTAAGGGGAGGAAGCCAGATTTAAAGGTTTGTCACAACTGGGGTGACATCATTTTGTACCTTTTCAGCACTGTCTTAAGAGTATATGGTTTCCAGGGAGCCCCACATATTCTCCCTTTCAATGAGCCATCTAGAATGGTGTTTGTCGAAGTCATGTGGCAAATAGGTTGTATCCATGAGGACAACCTGATAGGGAATGGAAAAGGGACCCTCTTCCTTGATTACACTGTTGTATCAAATTTTGTTTTTTCCAAGGGTGGATAGGTTCATTTCAAGAGGTACTTTGATGACATTCTCTTGAGGAGTGCTCCTAGGCGGCAACATGATCCAGAGGGTTCCCTTGCCTTATTCAGGCAACAGATTAAGGGTGGCAAGTTTTCCCATGAATTTAATTTTCCTGAAGACTTAATCAGGAATGAATTTGACTTGAATATATAGGAGCTGAATAAGGAGAAGTGGATTGCCTATGAAAAATTGCTGGTTGCAGTACATAAAATGGATCCCAAGTATAATCCATTGATGGAGTTTACTCCATTCCACAAGAAGGTTGATTTCTTTATGGATAATTTCAGAGAAATCATGAACACTCTGATGACCAAGAAGGTCAATTTGGATTTGGATTTCGGTATTCAGAGATCAGAGGTGATGCCTGAAGAAACAAGGACAACTTATCAACCTACTGTGAGCTGGCCTCTTTACAAGAGGAAAAGCAATGACACTAGCAGTGAGGAGGAGGAGGATAAGAAGGGGAAGTAGGTGGTAAAATCCTTAGCTCACTCAGGACTGAAGATCAGAGCACCTAGAGGTGTAAAAATAATTGATTTGGATTCTCCACCTTAGGCTAATCCTGCACTATCACCATCAGAGCCAAGCCCAAAGAGGCAAAGACTTGAAGAAACACATGATGGTCTGATGGAGGAAATAATTGTTACTGATCAAGATATGCAGGTTGGTATTTCATCCCCTCCTAGATCAACTAAATTGGTATTATCTGATATGGATGTAAAAGGCCACTGTGTACAGGATGCCAGAATGGAAGCATGCAAGGCATTCTTGGATGATGATTCATTTGTGAAGACTCTTGTATTCTTGCAACTAGTATGGAGGATGAAGTTGGAGGAATACCAGGCCAAATGCAAGGAGAGAAGAGAATCAAGGCCTGATCGGTCTAATCAAGAAAATGATGATGAGGTGAAGGCTGAACTCATGAATGAGTTCAAAAGCATCACTCCTAGGGAAGGAAGAAAGTTGGTAACCCAGGCTGGTGTTTTGATTCTGTCTGAATGGGACATAGTAGATGTTGTAGCATTCAATGCTATCCTAAAGTCCGAACATCCAATGTAGAACACCGAGGAAGAGGTCAAGGAAGCACTCCAAGATTCTTCCTTCAGTGAAGAGTATGAGACCCTAGCTATTTGGGCATTGGAACCTCAGGGAAGAAAGCCAAATGTTACTGATATTAGCTCAAACATGAGGGGAGGGTTGATTATCAAAAGAGCTTTTGAAACCTCAACCACAGAAGCCACAAACTTGACTGTGAATGTGGCCAAATTGGCCCAAAAGACAGCTGAAAGAGAAGAAGCTGAGAAGAATATTTTGATGGAGAAGTACAATATCATTATTGGGGAATATAGTAGAATGCAGCAAAGAAATGTTGAGCTGCAGACTGAAGTAGACAGGTTGAAGAACAGGCATGTGGGTGAGTCTTCTAGTGCTCCAGGTACCCTAGCCTTAGCTTCAACATCAAGGTCAGTAACCCCAACTTCTCCAATTGTTTCCACTCTGGGATCTCTCATCCAGACTCCTACTCCCAGTCCTTCATTAGAGCTAGTTGAAGAGAAGGTTGAGTGCTCTATAGATCCAACCAAAATGTAAATGCTTAATAATATTACAGAGCTACAGGAAGCTCTAAAAGCAAGTGAGGAGGGAGTATTTGTTAAGAAAATTGAGGTTGTAGATACAGTTTTGAGGCACCTGAATGAGAGAGTTCATGGTAGATTGACATCTATCTATTCTTTATATTCTTTATTTTTGGATTCAATTAAAAATATAACCAGGGATTAGGAATTATTTTTTCCTTTAATTGAGAAATGGATCCCTAGGGCCTATGATTTAGATGTTATGTATAAAACCTCTAAATTTGATGCAGCTAATAGACCTCAACAATTAAGGCCTGCTCAAGACTTTGTGAAGTCACTGCAACGTTTCCAGGCCTTACCTGATGATTTCAGCATGAGGATTAAAGAGTTGGTAAAGAGTTTTGATGACTGAAGTGACACATCTTTACCAGATATTGTAGATGCCCAAGGAAATGTTAGATCATTGCGGCAATGGCAGGACAGGGTAGATGAAATCATCAATGCACAAATCAATTTGATTTGTGATGACTCAGATTATGACATGCTGATGAGTAGTATGGATAAAATCATTAACACTAGCACATTTTTGGAATCTTTTGAAAGGAAGGCGAATCAAGTAGCAGTAAAGTATAAACCTTACAGTGCCAAGGTAAATGAGGTGGTAAATTTTAATTGGCCAATGGATGAGGAATATCAAGGATGGGTAGAAAAGTACTTAACTAAACAAGAATAGGACAAAGTCTACAACCGGCAGTTAACAGCTCAGCGGTAATGGTTATAACAATTTTTGGCTATCTTGGTGGTAGTTTTGGTGCAAGTTTTCAAAGTTTGGCAAATGCAACAGTTATTCTCCAGTGGATGGGATGAACAAGAAGATTCTCCAGAGACTCAGTTGTTGTAACCAATTTTTGAAATGGCATAAGGTGGTCCAAGTGACCAGTGACAGGTGTATTTCTAGTCTGATGCTTGTTGCTCCTTCATTTTCCCTATAAGAAGGATGTCAGGACCAAAAATACGAGTTAGCAAGTTAGATATCTTTAGGTCAAGTCTAAGTGAAGTTGCAGAGCGAATTTGTAAAGAGCCTGATATTATAGTGAAGATACTATTCTTAGGTTTGGTGTCATTCTGTTGTAGGATTTAGTTTCATGGATACTTAATTTTCAAGATAGTACTAGAATCTGAATGAAAATTACTCATTTCAAGCTCATGTATCACCATTGTATGAATATATTATTATCTTGAATAAAATGATCAAGGGTTATTATGTTCATCTCACTGTTATGGTGTGTGTAATTCTCATTTGGTTTTAATTCAAGGAATTAATTAAAATGCTTGAGTGAGGTTATAGGTGACTATGTTCATATAAGGATTTGATAAGTAGTATTGGGTTAGAATATAGATTTTTGGTATTGTAAGGCAGTATTATCTAAGATTTTATATGCTATGTGTCTAGAAGATAAACTTGATTATAGTAAAAAACAACCAACACCTTTCATATTATCTAGCTATGGCTCCCAAATTTATTGAAAATTGATCATTAGGGTTAAAATTAAAACCTTGCAAATATAATCTTTGTCCAAATCCATCAAGAATTTTCCATCAATTATAAACAATTCCCTTATAAAGAATTTAGGTCTAAAATATAGAAATGAAATTCTGAAAATGCACAAGACTAAAAATGAAATCTAATGAGATGTTGCTTTAAAATATGATTTTCAAACTTGGAAGTACAAATCTGACTTCACAAATGAATTCTAGAAAAAGATAATGACTACCCTCAACCTGGTGATATCTTCTTGAGTTTCTTCTGATTTCCCCCAAGAAAACCGTTGAGCAAAACACTGTCACAATAAATAGTCGAGCTCATTTTTATTTATGTCCGCCACAATTTAACTTTGCAATTCCGTCAAAATTTCGGCGAAATATCTTCGTCAAAACATAGACGAAAAAAAAGGTTCATCAAAATTCCGACGAACATCGGGGATAAAATTTTTTAAAAATGAAAATTCGCACAAGTGCCCGACGATAAATCTGATTATATAGATTTCGTTGGAAGGTTTCGTCAGATTTTGCAATCAAATGACTTAGTGCTCTAAATCATTATGAGATGTTACGAGACAATTCTAAGTCATTCTGGGATGTTAAAGGATAGTTTTGAGTCATTCTGAGATGTTACAGGATAATTTCAAGTCATTATGAGATGTTACAGGACAATTTTGAGTCATTTTGAGATGTTACGAGATGATTTTGAGTCATTCTGAGATGTTACGGGGTGTTCTAAGATGATGTTCAATATTATTTGATGTTGTTTGAGGTTGTTTGATGTTGTTTGATGTTGTTCTATGTTGTCGGATGTTGTTCGATGTTGTTTGATTTTGTTCAGGGTGTGTGATAGGTGTTAAGTCAATTTCATATGTCTACATTTCTTCCCTCTTTGATACAAAGTATTGGTTGCTTTGTTTCAAAGAATTTTTTTTTAAGATCAAGTTTTAAAAATAAATAAATATGCCCCACTATGTCCCTGCATTCAGTGGAATGATGGTAGGAATTTGTGTTTCCCCCTCGAGAGGTTGACTAAAAATTTCAAGCTTTGAGGTCAAGCTCTTGACACTTTTGTACTATTATTTTGATGTTTTCAGATGAAATGTTATATCAATATGTATTTGTTTCTTGTTTCGATGCTTTCTAGAGCTTCTAATTTGAAAGTAGGAATATTCCCTAAGTGTAATTAGGGTTTCCTAGATGAAATTAGGGTTTTCTTGAGGTGTTATATAGGTATTTTGTCTTCAAATTGGCTCATTTGTGCTTGGATCCTCTTGCTAATTCTTGTCTCTGTATTTCACATTATGTCAGTTGTTGAGGAAGAATGTCGAGATTTGAGGTTGCCCCACATTGTTCTGAGATTGTTTAGGAGTTTGGACAGCCTTCAGTCATCGATGGCGTTGTATGTACCTTCTCATCTTTTGCTTTCATCATGTGTTTGTTCTTGTTATGCATGTGTGAAGTTATGTCAAGCAATAGTGTTGTTTTTGATATTCTTTCCAAATTGCATCAATTTTGGCACTTTTGCCCTATGAAAACTATGCACTTGCTTGAAAAATGTATTGTTATCTTAAATTTGCATTGTTGTTTTATGATTTTTCCTTTAAATTGTGCTATTGACCTAGAACTACACTTTTGACCTAAACTTGCACCCTTGTTCCTGCGCCCTTGACCTGAAACTATGTTATTTCCTAAAAACAACGCCCTTGTCTAGTTGTTTGCTAAGCATTTTCCCCAAAACCTAGCAGTTGACTTCTCCTTCATTGTTTTCTTTTAGCATTTGTTCTAAACCCTAGCATGTGTATGTTTTTCATCCTAAATGTCATTTTTTTTTGCTTTACATGTTTAGATTAAAACCCTAATATTCTGTTTTATAACGATGATAGGCCAGTCTCAGACCACTTATGACAAGAGAGAGATTTCATTGTCATTTGTTCGATCTGATTGCCCATTTCGGTGCATTGGAGAGGGACTTCCTTGATTTCATGGGATTGCACTATATTTTTTACATGCCTCTGATTAGGACTCATACGACAATGATGACTGCTCTTGTGGAGAGGTGGTACTCTGAGATGTCCTTTCACTTGCCGACAGGGGAGGCTACTATTACTGTAAGACCCCTCTATTTTTCTCTTTTGATGGAACAGTGTTCTGTTTGGTTAGGCCTTATTTTCTGATAGTGCTTTGACCTTGGTACTTGGTATTTTATCCTGATGTTATTATTATGTCATGCTTTGGATTAGCATAGTGGATAATTGAATTAATGATGTTTATGCTTTTGATTATATTAATGATGTTAGATTCATCAGTCAGTGATACTGTATTGGTGAAGGGGATGGATCACATCACTCGCTTGCGAGCGCCCTGTGATTCTATGATTTCCTCTTCACAATGTGTTTTAATTTTAACATATATATGCATGTGGATATACTCTGTATTTGCAGGTTGATAGGTACAGGACATCGACTCTACCTAGTTTCATAGGTGAGAGCATGTCCTATGCCCTACGGTATTTGATTGCGAGATAGTAGCTAGGTTTCCATGCCAATTCGTCACCCTAGTCCTTGTATGTCGTCAGTTGTTTGTCGGGTTGTGTTGTTTTGAATCTCGTTCCCTCTCTTCGTCATATAATTACAAGTAAATTGGGTGATTTAAATAGCTTAATGTATTTAAGTTGTTGAGTAATGTAATCTGGAATTATGTTGAAATATAATTTATTTATTATTAATTTAATTTAATTAATAAATAATTTAATCGTTGATTAAATCTATTTATTGATTAATTAAATTTAAGATGTTGAAAGAAGTTTATTTATTTATGTTGAAGTAATTGTTATTTTGTTGAATCTGAAAATAAAGAAAATGCATGAAAGTCAATTTGTGAAAATTGGAATTCAAAATTGAAAATTGAATTAAAAGTCAAATTAGAAGTTTGAATTCAAAAATTAATTAAAGAAATTAGATATTTTTCTATTTTTCTGTTTTGAAGAATTTATGAGGGGGTTGTTGAATTTTTTTAGGGTTTTTTCCTTATGCTTGGTTTTTTGGATCTCAATTTTGGATTATGAAGTTTTGGAAAAAATGGAAAATGGAGGGAGGAGGTATGGTTGGATTTTGTGGGTTTTGGATTGAAGTTGTGAAAATGGCTGATCTGAAGAGGGAATCGAAGCCAAGATCTGTGCATCATCTGGATCTTCTCAACTTGTGAAAACCAGGTTCATGTTATTATATTGAATTCTGATTTTGAAAGAAATCATAGATTTGAATATGTTGTTTGAAAACATTTAAATCCTTTGAATTAGTTGCAAAGAAAACCCATTTTAAATCTGCCCTCACTTGGATCTTGTTTTTAGAAATGAGAATTTATTCAAAAATGGTGTTCTTGACTAAAATTAAATGTTTTGTTTTATTTATTTCTCAATCTGAATGGGGTTTTGTTAAATTCAAATATATATGTAAATATACATATATAGTTATATAGAAATGCATATAACTATTGTTAAAATCTTTTAAAAGGAAGGGTTGCTGTTAAAAATAATTGTTGAAATGCCCAGGTATGGGCGCAGATTTCTAAAAACCGCAGGTTTTTTTATTTTTTAAAAATATATATATATATATATTTGAGGGAGGGCTTTGGGGAGCCGTGCCCGGTGTGACCCCCGCAACCCTACCCCCACCTCCTTCGCCCGCTCCCCTCTCTCTGTGCATAGCCGTCGCTGCCACTAGGGACGGCTGTGTATAGACACAGTCGCGGCCCCATTGGGGAAGCCGATTGTGTTTATACACAGTCGCCCCCAGCAATGGGGTTGGTTGTGTATAAACCAGTCGGCCGCCCCACCCCAAAATGCCGCCACTGTCAATCCACGGCCGATGAAAAGAAAAGCCAGCCGCCCATGTGATTAGGGCGCGCACGTGAACTGAGGTGCAGCTGGCTCTTTTTCAAACAAATATAATTAAATGTATAAATATTAATATTATAATATATTTTATTATATTAAATTTTATTAATATATATTATATTCAATATAATATGCATTAATAATTAATATAATAGGATATAATATTATAATATTAAATATATATATTGTGTAGAAAATTAAAAGGGTATATGTATTTTTATGAGTATATCTATACCAAAATGATATTTTATTCCAGGTATGTTTTGAGTTTAATTGTGGAAATTGATCAATGATTTAAATTAATCGTATGATTTAAATGTGACTGTGAAAATGAAAACGTTGTTCTCTCAATCAAACTATTGGTTTATTTTAGAATTAATATATCGGATGGAATATTAGATCGATGTTAAATAAGTTAATGATTTTGTCGAAGAGAGAGAGAGAGCATTTATTTATTTAAAATGTTATTTTCTGAATAGTTGGAAATGCTTATTTTATTAAGAGAAATTAGGGAATTAAATATTAGTGTTAATTTCTCCCTTATCTGAAAAGATGATTTCTTAATTTAGTTTTATCAAGGTAAGGAATTACGTAATTCAATGAGGAATGGATTTAGAATATCCAAAGGTAGTTTATTTCATTTTCCTTCAGTGAATATTCCCTTCGTACTCTTGTTTGGGGAAATGGGTTAAAGGGTGTTTTATCCGTAAGTCTTCCAGATGGGTTCTTCCGTTCTTTGGGTTGTCGTCTTGTGATGTCAACTGTTTGTTAATTCCCTTGGGTAGTGCATGAAGTTATGTTAATGTTATACCCAGTTTTCATGAATGGGGACGTTTATTGCCTCCTAAGAAAGGAGTGGATTTTGTAATGTGTGCCTCCTTGTCAGGAGCGGTCAGGAGCAGTTTTGTTATTGTTGTTACCTCCAGTGTTTGGAGATGGTTTTATCTTTATTGCCTCCTGAGAAAGGAGTTGATTTTGTAATGTGTGCCTCCTTGTCGGGAGCGGCTCTGTTATTGTTGTTGCCTCCATTGTTTGGAGATGGTTTTATCTTTGTCGCCTCCTGAGAAAGGAGTGGACGTGTTATCTTGTTTGTTGCACCTTGGTTCCATTGATGTTTGGATGGTGTGTGTGTGTTGCCCAGTAGAAGAGTGGCTTGTAACGGGGGCCGGCACACGAAGTGGTGCCAGGATAACTCGTTGTAAGTTATTTAATCAAGCAATAACTAAAACAATACTTAGAAGATTAGGACTAACTTCTCACTAATCAAGATATTAATGCCTCACTCATGGACTCAAGTGCTCGTTTAGACTTGGGATGAGATGGGAAGGCTTGGAATGGAAAGGTCATCTATCTTGTTTGTACGAAAGGTATTTGGCTCCGCATGAGTGATTATGGGGGGCGGGATTCGGTAAAGGTCACCAGGATAACCTTTTCTTGTGGGGGCCGGAGCCTATGAAGATTCCCAAGGATAACCCATGACGAGCTGTGTGATGACACTCTATCTAGGATAGCAATCAACCTTTCTTTTAGGTGTATGGTCTCCTTGACATACCTGATGTGACCATAGTTGGTATTTGATTTTTTGGGTATGGTTTCCTTAACATACCTAGTGTGACCATAGTTGGTATTCAATTATTATGTGTATGGTTCTCTTAACATACTTGTTCTGCTTTATTTCTGGAAGCAATGTGACCATGTAGAGTTGTCCTTGTGTGTTACTCATGATGCTCTTGAGTTGTACTTTTGGTGTACTTATGTTGTATGTATGTGGTATGTGGGTTGTACCTTGGGATGTACTTGTGTGGCATGTGATTGGTTGTTTCAGTTTGGTTCAGTTTATGTTAGCCTGTGTCTAGAGGTAGATGGTCTTAACTAGGATTCTTGGTTACTATCTCCTAGCACGGGGGGTGGACCTTTGGGTTCCACTTGGTTGGGTGGCATGCACCTAAATCCCTTGGGCTATCTTCATGTTCTTGTGGACGAGACTTCCATTTGGAGAGCTCGTTGGTTTCAGTTTTAGTTCTTCCATTATTTCATTTCTGTTGGATCTTGTATTTTACCCCTCATTTGTTATCGAGGTGGAGGTTGTAACTGTAACCTTATTTATTGGAGTTGCCTCATTCGGGGAATGAGAGTTGTAATTGTAATATTTCATTATGGATAAATGAGTTTGAAAGTTATCTATTATGTTTGGATGTAATTTATCTTGTATGGAATGTATGCGTACTTATTATCTTGAGTAGATAAATGTTATGGTTTATATTCATGTTGTTGTTGTTGTGGGTTGTTAAGCAATTTCGGTCTCGTAACCTTAGGGGATGGTTGCATTGGGAAGCAAACTTGTATATTAATTTTATTTAAAAAAAAAATTAGCTTGTTTAAGTAGTTGTTTGCATCATCCTCTAGGGTTGTGTGGCGGGGCGTTACAATTACTCTTGATGATGTGTGGAGGATACTCCATCTTTCTATTCATGGTGATCTCGTTACATACCAGCTTTGATGAGTTTCCTGTGTTATGTAGCATTTGTTAGGTGTGACACACTTGGATGTTTGCAATTCAAATGTTAACCTATCTGAGTTTTCTGATAGCGCATATCCTATTTTTCTTGTCCTTTTTGGCCTAGTATCAGGATTGGTTGTTCCTGATAAATGAGGTCGACAGTTTGTTGTGGGTTGGGGTACATGTATCAATACTATGCTAGAGCATGGTACGAGATACACTTGGGGTGCTTGTTTGCTTTCTCATATTTACCAAGATGTGCATGAGGTTGTGTATCGGGGCAAGAAGTCCATGTTTGTAGGTGCATCATTTTTGCATGTTTGGGCATGGAAGAATATTGTAGTAATTCCTTTGGATGGGATTCAGGATCATTCTCTGAATGATCCATACTCTTATCATTATTGGGGCTTTATGCATTACACCTTACCTAGGGACCTATATTATTGGCATTGTCTGTTTGATGAGATGTATGGTTTTGTGTGTAGACCTTATATGAGTTGTGAGGTTTGGCCAGAGGATGTTGTTATCTTGTGTATTGCCGACAGACTCATTGGTTGATTGGTCATTCATCATCTATGATAGAGCATTATTTACCAGATCGCGTTTTCGGCCAGTTTGGAGAGAGATAGGGGTGGGTTACTAAACCATATGAGGCTCGATTTGGTTGAACTAGTTAGGAGGTCCATGTATGGGGTCTCTAGGTTAATGTAGATACTATGATTTTTGAGTTTGGAGCACTTACCCCAATTGGTTAGGGTTGGTCGATTGGTGTGGCAGATCCAGGTACTACTCACAATTATGATGAGTGGTGGGCACAGTGTAGGCCTTTGAGGCTTATTGATCCTGGAGGTGATCCCATTATGGGAAGAGTAGGTAGTATAGGTCATCGCGGGGAGCGAAAACTCATTGAGGTTCTCATAGATAAGTTGGATCGAGCTCTACGTGATGAGGAACGGGGTATTTAGGATGAGTAGGTGCCTCCTACATAGGGTTAGAGATAGGTTCTAGGTCCTCCTCCACCAGCTAGGGATGTTGATATTTTGCTAGCTCGGATGACTTTGGCCAGAGATGCAGAGATTGTGTGGCGACAGGCTATGAAGGCTTTGGTAGAAACCTTGAGGGATGAGCGAGAGAGGGATATTGGCCAATGAAATGTTGCAGAGGCTCAAGTATTGTTATTGATAGCAAAGAGGGATACTCTCCAGGCAAAGCGTGATAGTATGAGAGTTGAGCATGATCGGTATCTATAGACAGCCACCTATGATTAGACCTTATATGATGCTACTGTTCTTAGGTACTCTCAATGTCCACGGTTTGGGGAGCTGAGTACTATGAGTGATGGTGGTGGTGGTGTAGGTGATCAGTCTATGAGATAGCCAAATCATTTTGGTGGTCAGTAGTGTTTCATCCCTCCTATTGGGGTCTTGATTTTTTTGGTACTTGATCTTCATGTTGTTTCATGGCCCAGAGGCATTTTGTAGACATGTGATATATATTCATTGCTCTAGTCAAGACCTCATTTATATGTTATGATTTTGTATCATCCTATCACACTTGTGTCACTGCAGGTGTTTATGCTTATGACATATTCCTTTTTTTTTTACGATGATATATATGAGATATACCTTCTTCGATTCAGCCTGTTTTATGTTTATGTGATGGTGTATGTTTATATGTGTTTTTGTGCTTTTCTAATGTATGGATTTAATGTGGATGAATGAATCATACTTTGTCTCATTTATGTTGATAAGTGAATTCCCCATGTATGATACATGGTGTTTTCATTTTGTTTATTATAATCAAGATATGTATTGATAACATTTGTGGATGCAGTATGGATATGGTACTAATGATGTTTTACGTAGGATGAATGTTAATCGGAAGAAATATTGATGATAGATAGATATATGATGTTAATTATAAGAAATATGATATTTGTTAGATAGATTAAATATGATGATGCATAGAAATTTGATGTTAGTTTAGAAGAAATATTGATGATGGGTAGTGATTGATGAGTTGCTTTTTCTTTTCTTTAGAGACTTCGCGGTTTGAAAAACCCTTTTTGATGTAGCAAACAAACATGATGCACCAAGGTATCAATTACCAAGGTTACTTTGTATCCATTGTGTGGAATTTGACTCTACAAACAAAGAGTATGTTTGTTCATACCAAACATATGGAGACTTTGTTTAAAGTATAGGGGGGTTGCATGAAAAACATTTGGGACCAGTCACACAGAGAGGTATAGAACACCTAACATGTAACTGCTTCATGAACTATTTTAATACAACTTCCATACCCAATAGAGCAAGTATTTTCCATGGTAGTATTACAAAAATTTCTTACAAATAGAAAATCAAAATGACGCTCAATTGCCCCCATTCCTTCCTCTCTAAATCCTTATGGACATCCTCGAGAGATCCTGGGAATAAGTCAATAAAATAAAGCACAAAAGTTAATACCATAAAAAGATAAAAACAAAGTTGTAATATCACTTTCCATATTTGTTTAGGGTGGGGCTATTATCCATTGTTGAACATGTCTATCGTAGGAACGGATTCGTTAAGGAATATCTTAGGATGTTGTTGGGACTTGTTTTAAAAAGATAGTTAGTTGATACTTTGTCATTGTATTTGTCTATTAATAGTCAACTCTTATGTGATTTTTTTTCTTGAAAATTATAGGTTTTGATGTTTTCTTTGTTTGTTTGTTTTTTTGTCAAAGGATGACTGTGACGATTCATTTATTATGGATGAAACATTTCTCATGGATTTTGCTGACAGGATGATGAGATGTTTCTTTTTGTTTTTTTCTAAGTTTTATGATTTTTTTTTTGTTTGTTTTCAAGGGACTAACCTAGGGCCTCAGGGGCTCATCAAAGATCAGTATTTCCTATGTTGTACACGCAGAGGCTCGTAGTTCACTTGATTTGACCTTTTTGACCCTTTTTGTTTTGTGAATGTTTTTTGATTTTGTATATTGTATGTATTTTTGGGGTTTTTTATTTTTTGACTAAGTTGAAATAAAGCATGTTGGAAACCTAAGGGGACTGACCTAGGGTCTCGGGGGCTAAAAATCCTTGCCTACATTGTACATGCAGAGACCATGTAGTTCGACCGTTTGACTCAAAACATGAATTGTTTTTGGGTAAACAACATCGATAGCTTGGATTGATATCATGTTTCTATGTCTAGAGGATATTTTGTGGTAAATATAATTGAACTAGTTGTGAGGTTCAAGAAAATATTGATATCTTAGACTATTTGAGTGAAGGAATAACCCAACGATGTTGTTTTGTTTTTTATGTCTTTTGCATGTTGTTTATTTTTGTTGTTTTCTAGTGTTTTTGACTTTTATTGTTTTATGACCATGATTGAATGCCACAAGATCTAATCTATGGCTAGCTTCAGGAAGTTGCCCCAAATAAAGTGACTTACCTTAATCACTGAAAATACATGGTTAGATACATGTTTTATGAAATGGATGGGTGGATGTTGTGAACAAGTGTTGATAGATAATGATGCATGTTTTATTCACACATAGTGCATGTTTTCTAGGTTTTCACTATGGTACATGTTCTAGGAGCGGCACAAAGTGGTTTTCACTCAAAGAACATTTTATTTCTCTTTACTATTTTTCTTGATTTCTGATTTTATTTTGTTTTTTATGTCTTTTTTATATTTTTTGGATTTTTACCCTTTTTCCTAGGGTGCTCTGATGTGTTTCATGTATAGAACTTCTTGAGGTGGTTTTTTTTCAACAATTCAGCTAGAGGTTCTCCTTCAAGAGTAGACAACTGATATGCCACAAATCCATAGCTTTTTGTTATGATGAATGGGCCTAACGAGTTAGGTTCAAAATTTCCCTTGCCATCTTGATTCAATTGTATCTTCTAATTCTCCTTGAGGACTAAGTCACCAACTTGAAAGTTTCTATCTTTGATTTTTTTGTCATAGCTTTGTTTGAGCCAATTTTGATAAACTTGGAAATGGTTTAATGCTCTCAAATGCCTTTTATTTAGGAGCTCTAATTCATTTAGTTTGGATTCCCTTTATTCTTTGTTGTTGACCAAGCCTTTTAATGAGACTCATAATGATGGGATTTTGACCTTGATAGGTAATACAGCTTCTGATCCATAGACCAAGGAAAAGGGTGTGGCACCAGTAGGTGTGTGAATGCTTTTTTGATAAGCCCATAAGGTTGGGTTTAGCTACAAATGCCAATCATGACCGACATTATTGATAAAAAAAATTAGTATTTTTAGGATTGTTTTATTAGATGCCTCTACCTGACCATTTCCTTGAGGATAGTAGGGCATAGAAAATCTATGTTGGATAGAGAATTTGGAACAGAGTTCCTGGACATCCTCATTCTTGAGTGCCATTATCTGTTACAATTATCTATGGGATTCCATACCTACAAATGAGATAATTCAAAATGAATTTTTATATATGTTTGTCAGTGATATAGGTCAATGGAATTGCCTCTATCCATTTAGTGAAGTATTTTGTTGCAGCGATAATGAATTTATACCTATTGGATGAAGTTGGTGATATTTTACCTACCAAGTCTAATCCCCATTGCGAAAAATTTCATGGTGTTGTGATGGGTCTCAACTCTTGTGTTGGTGCATGAACTAGATCACTGTGTTGTTGACATTGTCGACACCTTCTAGAATGTTGAATGCAGTCTTGCTCCATGGAAGGCCAATAGTATCTTTCCCTAGGTAGCTTCTCGACTAGGTTAGGTCTACTAGAGCTGGAATCTTCAAATTCCTTCATGGACATCTTGTAAGGTTGTTTTTACTTTTTCTATGAAGGCACCAGAGTAACATACCATCTAGGCTATGACGATATAGGTTTTCTCCTAAGATCATAAAATGAGAGGTTCTACGGGTGAAGGTTTATGATCATCTATGGGTGCTTCGACTAGTTTATCTACTATGACATGTCCCTTTATATCTCTCTTGTCCATGTACTTTATATCAACTTCACTTAGGATCATCACCCATTTGGCTATTCGACTTGTTAAGGCTACTTTTGCTAGTAAATATTTGAGTGGGTCCACCTTCCAAATTAGTTTCACTTTTTGTTTACGATGTAATGTCGCAACTTTTGTGTTGAAAACATGACTGAGAGACATTCTCTTTCAATGGTTGAGTAGTTCAGTTCATAGCTCACCAATTTTATTCTAATATAGTAGACTTCTCTTTCTTTATTGTTATCATCTAGCTAGGCCAAAAGAGCTCCCAATGTTGCTTGTGTGGTAGACACATAAAGTATCATCTCCTTTTCTTGAATAGGTGGCATGAGTACAAGAGGAGTAAGTAGATACTCCTTGACTTAATGGAATGCTTGGTCACATCTCCCATCCCATTTGAAGGTGATGTCTTTATGTATGAGATGAGTAAAAGGGTGGCACTTGTCTGCCAGTTGTGCGATAAATCGCCTGATGGATTGTAGCTTCCCTTGTAGGCTCCTCAACTGTTTGAGTGTCTTTAGAGGAGGCATCTCTATTATAGATTTTACCTTGGTAGGATCCACTTCTATCCCTCTTCTTGACACTATGTACCCCAACATCTTTCCAAATGTTACTCTGAACACACAATTTTTAGGATTGAGTCTAAGATTGTACTATTCCAGTCGATCAAATACCCTTGCTAGGTTTGTCAAGAAATCTACCCTTTTGATTGAATTTTCTAGGATGTCATCCACATAATCCTCCATGATTGTGTGTAGCATGTCATGGAATACGGTTGACATCACTCTTTGATAGGTTGATCCTACATTCTTTAGACCAAAAGGCATTACATTCCAATAAAAATTCCCCCATGCACAAGTGAATGTTTTTTGTGTTGGTCATCTGGAGAGATCTTTATTTGGTTGTATCCATAGAAACCATCCATTAAGGATAGAATCCCATGCCCTGTTGTTAGATCTACAATAATGTCAATGCTTGGCAATGAAAAGTTGTCTTTTGCACAAGCCTTGTTCAAGTCTCTGAAGTCGGTACATATCCTTATGCCCCCAGTAGATTTGGAAATGGGTACTAGATTGGATATCCATTGTGGATATTCAATGGGTCTAATTAAACCCACATCTAGTAGCTTATTTAGTTCTAACTTTACCAATAACGCTATTTGGGGATGCATTTTTCTAAGTTTTTATCTTGATAGGCTTTGCTCTAGGGATGAAAGCTAGATGATGCACCACTAATGTTGGATCTAGTCTAGGCATGTCAGCATAGGTCTAGGCAAATTTTACATTTCTCTCATTGATTAAAGTTGTGAAATTTTCTTTCTCCTCAAGATCAAGTGATGCTACATGGTATGTTATCTTTGGGTCCTCTACTATGCCAACATTTATGGATTATGTTTCTTCTACAAGGAGTGTTGATCTTTCTTGATATTCTAATATGGAGAGATTGAATCCTCCATCCTCGGGTGCCTTTGGGAGGTTTTCACCTTCGAATGCATCCTTTATTTTTCTCTTTTTTGGATTTGATAGAGCCACAGTGTGGTTTTCCCTAGGGGATCGTATCTTTATGTTTTTTCTTTCATTTTTACAACTAGAAGATTCAATCTCTCCACTGAAGTATGCCTCTCGTTCTAGTTCCATGATGAATCCTGCTTTGTGATATCTTTTTGGTATGTTTTTTTGAAGTCCCATGAACTTTGTGATTGCCTCGTCATTCTAGAATTGATCCCAAATAGGTGTGTGTTGTTGTTGATCCCAATCTATGAGTTGTGGGTAACAGAGTGGGATACTATCATCTTGGTCTGCAAAGCTTACATAAGTAGGTGAAAGGGTCAATATGGCTTTGGTTTCTTTTTCCCATTGGGTATCTAGGTCATCATTACTAGAAGTGGGGGAATCATATCCAGTGACAAAGGAAGGAGAATTGCATTTTTTTTTCATTAGAGTCTGTTTTGAAGTGGTAAGAGATGTTGGGAATGGTTTCCACGTACTGGAGAGGGAACCTATCAATTCTAAATTTTCCAAATAATTATTTGATGAGTAATTCATTGTCCATGACATGGTATATATCCAATGCCTTAATGCTAGCAGAAGTTTTGTGTTTCTTCCAAGAGGTTTGTCCAGTTTTTGGAATGACCACGTCTTTTGGTTTATAACCTAACCCCATTTTTTTTCTTCGTTCTACTATGATAGGATTTGATTGGCCTTGTTTATGTATCCCAAGGCCACCTATTCCATTGTATCCCATTTATTTGACTAATTGATAACCTCTAGTGTTAGAATCAATTAAAATGGGTTGTGGCTTTTGTGGTTCTTTTTGGTCCTCCTCAATTATTTCTTCATATTTCATGTCTCCCCATCTAGTAAAGACAATGGTTTTGGATATCATTTGTACTATCTTAATCTCTTTTGGACCTCCATATACTTTGGGTGTTGGTGGAAGCATGTCGATGCAGAATGCTTGGTTAAAATGGTAGTTCACATTACCCTTGTCAAGTACTTGAATATTGGCTTCCATTTTTGGTTGTTCACTTGATATGTTTTTGGTGGAGGTTGATGGAAGCATGGAAGGTTATACATAAGAAAATGAATGGAAGGCTATATCATTTCTAGGCCACACATTGGATTTTATTGTATTTCTCCTCCAACTTTGCACAAAAATGGAAAGGTTCAGGATCGGCATATAGTGTTACTTCTTTTCCTTCATGGGGAAACTTTAGGCATTAAAGAAAAGTGGAAGGGATTGCTTATAATGTGTGGATCCAAGGGCATCCTATGATTAGGTTGTATGGTAACTCAAGATTGATTACTTGACAAGTAGTTTCTGTGATGGTTGGTCCTATCTGCATCGGCAACCTAACTATTCCTTCAAAATTTCTTTCCAAGTCATCATAAGCCCTTATGGTGATACTCTTTCCTTTTTCAATTACGTCATCAGACTACCCTAGGTGTTTTATGAATTTTAAGGTACAATTTTCAAACCTGCACCATTATCTATCAATACTCGTTTGACCATGGTCTTGTGAGCACCAACCTCTATGTATAGAGCTTGATTGTGGAATGTTCTTTGTGGTAGATCTTTCTTTGAGAAGACTAAATGATTACTTGTCGTGATATTTCCAACCATAGCTTGGAACTGACTAGGTTTGACGTCATTAGGGACTGACATTTCCAATGCTTTTTCCAATATCTCCCTATGTGTGGGTGACAATTTTAAGAATTATAGGATTGAGATGAGGGTGAGTGTATTCTTTAACTATTCTAAAATGTTGTAGTCACTTGGTGACTTGATTGTGGGTTTGAGAGGTGCTCCTTGTATTGTAACTCTTCCTCAATGGGTAGTCACGTTGCAGTTGCTATCTCCTCCTTGTATTGTTACTGTGTTTGCTCTATTGTCATCAACCTGTGAGAGGGTTCCTAAAACTGTGTCACCGTATGTGTAATTAGCATTGTGTTACTCTTGTACGTTTCCTTTATCATTCCTCTTAGCATGGTTTGAGATTACATTTGAGAATATTTGTAGGTCCTTTTTCTTTGGGATGATGATCAACATCTACTTCCCCTTTGTCTATCAAATCCTTAATAATATGTTTGAGGTGCATGCAATTGTTGGTCGTATGTCCTTTGATCATATGGAAATTAAACAAGTAATTCTCATTGTACCATGGTGTCTTAAAGCTAGGTTCCTCGTAATTTGGGCGGTCATTTATTTTGATGAGGTTTTTTTGTACTAGTTTGCGCATAGTTATTTCAAGTGACTCACCTAATATAGTGAATTACCTTCTAGGTTGATCATATTTCCTCTATTGCCCTCCCTGATTTGTCTATTGATTCACGACCTAATTGTTCTTGGGATAGGTTATTTGGTTGCTTTATGTGTTTTCAGGACCATATCTTGTTTGTTTCACTTGCAATTTGTTATGCTTTGTGTTTTGTGTGTTTCATACTGCTCTGGCATCTAGCACTCCATTGTTTGTGACATTCTTGTTTTTAGCCTAGACTTTGGATTTCTCATTTGAACTAGAGGGACTATAATTTGATTTATTTATTCTTAAGGTTCCTCTTGCTATGAGGGCTCTCTTAATATGTAACCCCTTTTCTATTGTTTCCTCAAAGTCTATAGGACATAGCATAGTGAGTTGGTAGTTTATTTCAAGTAGGACATTTGTGATGAAAATATCCACCAACTCCTTTCCTGGTATGGACCATTCGCATTGACTCGCTTTATGTCTCCATATCTGTAGGTAGGAGGTAAAGGACTCTCTTTGGTTTTATTTGATTGTGGAAAGACTAGTGATGGTGACATCTTGTTCTATGTTAAACAAGAATTGGGTTATAAATTTGCTAGACAACTCATCAAAAGTTTTGGTTCCAAGTTGTAGACGGGTGAACCACTCCATAGTGTGACCTATAAGGTTGTGTGGAAAGAGCCTCATGAGGTAGGAATCATTTTTCTATACCTCCATACATGATATCAAGAAGTCGCATACATGCTCTAATGGATCTCCTACTCCTTTATACTTTCTATCAAACCTGGGTATCTCAAAGTTTTTCGGAAAGGGTAGTGTCGTGATGGAACGATCGAATGGGAACATAAAAATTTCCTATAGTGTAGGTCTTCTTCTTTTTTCCTATCTACATATCTTCTATTTTTTGGGTGACAGTACATAACCGTATTTCCATCTTCATTTTTGGTACATGTGTTTGCAAGTTCTCTGCATGTAATAACCTTGTTACCCTACCAGGTTTTGGTCATAAATCAGGTATTGTGAAGGTACAGGACCTTGATAGCCATATGGGATATAAGGAGGGTTAATTCCTTGTTCATAAGGAGGGTTAACTCCTTGGTGTTGGGGTGGAACATATGGAAGGCTCCCCTGATGATGCCTATGTGGGTAACCTTATCAATGGGATGACTAAAGAAGGGTGTTTTGTGGCACACCTTGTTGAACAGGACTAAACTAGAGGTTACCCTAGTGATGCATTGCCGGGATACCTTGTTGTTGGGATGAGTAAATTAGGGCACTCTGTGGCACACCCTGCTGGGTAGGACTAAAATGAAGCTTACCCTGATGATGCATTAGCTAGACACCTTGTTGATGGGATGACTGGATAAGGATGCTTTGTGGAACACCCTAATGGGTAGGACTAAAATTAAGGTTACCTTGATGATGCATTGGTGAGACACCTTATTGATGGGACAAATGGATAAGGGTACTCTATGGCACACCCTATTGGGTAGGACTAAAATGAAGGCTACCCTAATGATGTGTTGGTAGGACACCTTGTTGATGGGATGATTGGATAAGGGCACTCTGTGGCACACCCTACTGGGTAGGACTAAAATGAAGGTTACCCTGATGATGCATTGGTGGGACACCTTTCATGGAATTGTTGGTTCAGAAGGGGACCTTATGGTCTGCTTTGTTGAAGGTACTAATTGTTGGGATGAGGACCCTGTGTTACACCATGTTGATCGTATTGATTGTTCTGAGGGGGACCCTATGTTCCACCCTATCAATGGTACCAATTATTTTGAGGGGGACCCTATCTTCCACCCTATTGATGGTATTGATTTTTCTAGGAAGGGTCAACGCTTGATGTGATCTGAGGTATATATTTCCCATGAGGTGGATTGTTATTTTGAGGCTCATATTGAGATGCCCCCCCTTGATACATTTATGCCACTATTACTTGTTCAACCTGAGTTGTTTTTTCTAAACAAGGAGTTCTCTTTGGGTTTATCACTACTTTGTGAGAACACGGGTGGCATATTCGGCATCTCTAAAGGTTTGATTATTTATCTCACAACCGAATTTTCCCCTAACGGAATAAGATTGGGGTATTTGAGAGCCTCTACATTGAATTCAATGGGTAATTTAGCATCGCTTTGTGCTAACTTGATGAAATAGAAGTTTAGATCCTATCTTAACAACCTATCCATTAGTTTGAGGACCTTGGGGTTATTATAATTTTTAAATAGTTCCTCCTCATTTATCTCTTCCCTATTATCTACCTCCTCTATAACCACTATGTTTGGGTCCTGTTTGTTTTGTTCCATTACCTCCTTCTATTTGTGGTTTATTTCTTCCTTAATGAAAGTTTCTTTGTACACTAGTCTCTTTTGGGGAGTCTGAAGGTCACTTGGACTATAACCCCATGGGCTACTCTCATCATTCATTGCATTTGCTGGTGGGATACTAGTGGTGTTCTTGTTGGATTCCATTTTCTTCCTATGTTGTGATCTCGGGGTTGTCATAAACAACTTGGGTCTCCTATGGGAGAGTTGTGTACTCTCTAGGTGAGTCAAATCCTAAAGACCTGATGTTGTCCCATGAATTATATGAGATACTAGAACTGTTGAAAAAAACCAGGATTCTGACAATAGTAGAAGGAATACAAGTTTGGATTGTTCTTGGAAGCCCATTTGTAAAAGTTGTATACCAACCTAGTTCTGGTTTCGTGAAGTTCCCAAAGGTGTTTCTTGAGGGATTTTGGACTAAGATACCTAAGTCTGAAATGACGAATTGTGGACTTTACCTTAGGGATCTTAACCTTTCATGATATCATGAATGGGATATTTATTGTCACACGGGTGGTGGTAATATGGGTCTCTCTACTGCTATGTCAGCTTTCTCTTCCTCTTTGTCTAGGAAAATTGATGTGGTGAGAAACTGGAGGGGTGTTTCATTCTTTTGAAAAATGAAGGTTCTCAAGCTACTTATGATGTTAGTTTGTTCACCTTCAATATATGTGAGACTAGGTTGAAGGATTGGTGCTACAATATCTGGTTGTTGAACTAGGGTCGCTGGTTTCTAGATGGTCATAAATTTTGATGGTTTTATGGGATGGTTGTTGTAAAACTCAAAACCTTAGGGTTTGAGTGTTGTTTTGGAATGATTCTACTTCTTAGAAATCAAAATTTTGAAGAACTAAGGTCTATATTCTACTTCCTTGTCTAGAGGATATGTTGTGGGAAATCTTACTTGTACTATCTATGAGTCCCAAGTAACTATTGATATCATGGATGTCTAAGTGGAGGAATGACCTCAATAGTTTGTTTGATTTTCATTTCAAATAGGTAGGATGGAAATAATGGATTTGGGACTATCTGACCTTTTGGATTTCCAATTGTTTTAGTTTGAACAATGATTTTATAAAAAAAATTCTCTCAACTTTTTCTTTGTGTTTGAAGTATGGCAAGTGATAAGACAACACTTGGACTGACTCAATAAGCATGGACTTATGTGACCTTCATGTCTATAACTTAGGTTGTGAAATCACAAAACCCAAGCCATAGTTCTCAAATGTTTACTTTGATTAATGTAAACTGAAATCAAAGTCGGAATGTTTAGAAACCTTTAAGGAAATATCCTTTCAAAGGGGTGCAAACATAAGGATTCTTTCACAAGTATGCACTAAATCAAAGGGTTTGTGGCTCAACCATCTCATTCAGTGTTTGTTTTGAAATTTTTTTTTTCTTTAAATCAATCACAAAATTTGATGTCAATTTTTTTTTAATGTAATGGGCAAGTTTAATGTAAACTAGCAATTACAACCCTAGGGGATAGAAACCATTCTCTTAGGTAGGCTTGGCTCATGCTCTGAAGAGATGATTTTACATGCAACTTATGGTGCGAGCCTGTAGTTGGACATGGCAAGTAACTTCTCGAAAGTAAATTCTGATGCACCACTTTTAGAGAATTTGTTTCGATAATAGGGTGGCCTCTAAAATAATTTGGTTTTTTAGTGATAACTATGAATGCGGAAATCTAGCACTCAGTCGCTGGCCACTTAAGGCTCTTTAACCATTCATATTCCACTTAAGGTGTGGAATCAGGTGTGGTTTGTTGTTAGCATGGCTTGAAGCTACTTTCTTACAATTTCACAACCTTTAATATAGCCCACCAGTAAACATGCTTTGAGACCTTGCAATGAGTTCTCCAGCATGATATATATCTCAAGGCAAGCCCCCTCTTTAAAGTAAACTTGAAAATAAAGTAAAATGCTCAAAAATGTTCTTTCTCTCACCCAAGATTGTCAAAAGGTATGAGGGGAGAAGATAAAACACTTCATCTTTTCCAATCAATGAATGCATAGTGAAAAATCCATAGCAAATTGATTCCTTTTAAACACATTGAGTGGTGTTATCCCCATAAATATGTGAATAACATAAACAAAATATTCTTTTTACTTGCACCAAAAACAAGCAAACATTAGTGGAAAATCCCATTACAATAGTGTGGGATCTGTGCACTTGTCTATCAGAGCAACTGCTCAGAAAAAATGCTACTGCTCAATTCCAAAAACATATGCTCAAATCAAACAGCAAAATCTAACACTGTCAAAAGCAAGTGTGCAAGTCTTCAAGAATTAGCCCAGTTCTTAGCGCAATAGCACCATTCCCATGTCAATAGTGTAGTTTTCTTGATAGTCAAGTGTGTAGGTTTTTTGGGCAGTGCGTGAAAACTTTGTCAAATGCGTTTCTAAGACTTGCAGCTTCAAAAATGGCTTAAATGAACGTTGGAGGAGGGGACAAGGGTCCCATCGAGCGTGCCAAAAATTTTGAGGGGGAGAACATTAGACCAAAAGAGGGATCAAAACATGCTAAATCCAAGAATCTAAAATAAGTTAAACATATTAATCTAAGATCTAAACCTACACATATGAAATGAAACTAACCTATTCTAACATGCATAAATGAATCTATGATTATAGAAATGAATGTACAAGAATAACACATTCTTACCATCTCATAGTGGAGTGTATTCACCTAATCTTGGGTTGTTCTTATCACCACGAAGCCTCCAAAGTTCATGTGCAAAACCTTGATGAGTGACAGTTTTGCTTGGTTCATGAAAGAAAATGGTGAAGCTTTATCAATGGTGTCCTTGATAGCACTTTGTTTCTCAATGTATGTTGATTATCTAATCCTTATTTGTGAGGAAAGGGGTTTTTTATTAGAAAATTAAATTCGAAATGGACAATCAAGATCGTGTTGAAGAATATCTAGATCAACGGTCAGAGTGTGTTGAGAAGATTTAGACATGAGAAAATTATGCAAAGTTGATTGCACAATTTGCGTGTAGATTGGCTAGTCAGGGATTTGATTGATCAGTTAATAGATTTAGATTGATCAGTCAAGATTTTGATGGCTTAGTTAGTAATGTGATTGATCAGTTAACAAATTACATTGCTCAACTAATAATTTGGATTGACTAGTTAACAAATTAGATTGCTCAGTTAGCAATCATAATTATTCAATCAAAAAGTGGGTGAGGAATATGAATTAATTGATTTTATTTATTTATTTATTTTTGGAGTCGAACATGCAAATCAAGTTTGACTTTTGCAAACAAAAATTGCATTAGTTTGATTTGATTTTTGATAATTGATTTGAATAGTTTGATTTAATTATTCAAATTTTGGAGGGAAAGTGTTGTAATTAAATTATTATTTAATAATTTAATCAACTTAGGGGAATAAGGTGATTTAGTGGCATAATTAAATAATTGGTCATTTTTTAATCTATCAGGACGAAATAAAGTGAGATTAGGAGTTCATTAAATAAATGTGATTTATTTAATTGGTCAAAATGATGAAACGTGAATTAATCAAATAATGTTGTTTTATTTAATCAATAGAGGAATTAGGATTTTTAGGACTTATTAAACAAGTGAAACTCATTTAATTTGTCTGAAATGATGAAAAAGTGAGTTAATTAAATAATGTTGTATTATTCAATTAATAGAGAAATTAGGGTTTTTCATGTCATTTTGATGTGGTGTGGTGTGGGAATGTTGTGAGATGATTTTGAGATGATCCAAGATATTACAGTATGGTTTCAAGATGTTACGGGATGTTCTTAGACTATTTAAAGTCATTATGAGATGTTATGGGACAATTCTGAGTCATTCTGAGATGTTACGAGATAATTATGAGTCATTATGAGATGTTACGGGACAATTTCAAGTTATTTCAAGATGTTAAAAGATAATTCTAAGTCATTCTAAGATTTTACAGGACAATTCTGATTCATTCTGAGATGTTACGGGACAATTTTGAGTCATTTTGAGATGTTATGGGACAATTCCAAGTCGTTTTGAGATGTTACGAGACAATTTTGAGTCATTATGAGATGTTACGAGATAATTTCAAGTCATTCTAAGATGTTACTAGATAATTTTGAGTCATTATGAGATGTTACGAGGTGTTCTGAGATGATGTTCAATATTGTTTGATGTTGTTCGGGGTTGTTCAATGTTGTTCAATGTTGTTTGATGTTGTTTAATGTTGTTCGATGTTGTTTGATGTTGTTTGGGGTGTGTGATAGGTGTTAAGTAAATTTCACATGTCTACAATATATATATTATAAGCGGATGAGTAATTGCTTCTTTTTTCCCATAACTAACCATAACTCTAAATTATTTTCAAAATATGACAAAGAAATAATAAAGTAAATGAAAATTCAGGACGGTGGTGCTTCAATTCTAGATTCTACAGATGTAGTGAGTTTTTTCACAAGGCTTGGAAAGACTTTGTGAAATGTGGTAGCTCCTTATGTTGGGGAATAGTTATTTTCCCCATTCATAATCTCCATGCCAACTGGCTATTGCAAACAACTTCAATTCTTTGGTCATATGTCTTCATGATTCAAGTTGCTTGGGATAATATGAGGTCCAACTCACTGAATTTCCTCAAGTGCACAACATTGAAAGATTGGGAATTGAAGATCCCATCAACTATGTTCTGGAAATCATCCCCCAAATTTTTAGCATTCTCATGACCCCCATCTCCTACCATGTTAGGTTGCAATCAGAGTGCAAAAAGGTTCTTATGAACCTACTCTAATATTGAGTTACATTAGGTTAATATCTCCTAGATTTTTTGTAAGCCTTGCCTTGTGACTTGTAACTTCCATTCTACACTTTTATTCCATGTCATGCAATGGGAATCAGTAACACTAGATATAATTTTCTCTACGGCCAACTTCTCCATCATAAAACTCAACATTGCCTTGATTCCACTCGAATATTGATTCCATAATGATTCTTCTTTTTTAGCAGTGATTATCTCCTTTTCAATTTTAGTCCTTGAAACACTTTCCCTTTGATGAAATCCCAATGATTTAGAAATGATTTGATTTCCTTTCCTTAATAAACCAACACTCCACTCTTCAATAGTTTTTCCAAAAGTTTTACAACTCTTCATCTTACTCACTGCTTCATTTCCTATCATTTACATGGGATCATAGGATGATTTAGCTTGATAAATTGGTTGAGGAGGAAGATTAAAGACTGATTTTAGACATTCATTCAAAACTTTAACTTGTTTCTTCAATTTGTCCTTACTCTCCTTGTCCTTTTTAGATATCTCAACCATCCTTGTTACTAATACCTAGAAGTTATGTACATCTTTATCCCTTATAGGAGGTTGCAAATTAATCCTATTAATGTCAAATTCAATTGAAATCACCTAAGTAACCACTTTCTATGTGGTAGGATGTGCAACTTCCAAACACATATTCCCTAATCTGCCATCATCTATTAGCCTAGCAATAGTCTTCAACTTCTTGGGCTTTGGGGTTATCTAAAGCAATTGACCAGCCATATCTTACTTCAAAAGATCTAGTTGCAATACCTTCCTTTTCTTTGACAAAGTATCTTCTATCCAAACAGGGGTAATAGGAACAGTGGTCACCTTAGAACTGGAAGAGTCAAATAATGTTCTCTTCATGGGAGGAGTATTTGTTTGTATGTCTTGTGATGAAAGTCAGGAAGACCTTTATTTCAGAGGTCCATTTACCTCCCTGATAGGTGATGATTGATGGGATGAAGAGGAGGTATTAATTTCAATATTTCTGAAATCACTTTTTTCTCCTCTGACCTTTGCATCCTTATCTAGATGGGGTAGATCAAGGATATCTTCTCCACAAGTCTCCTGAAGCACATTCCTATTAAGAGATTCATCATCACCATCACCTTGAGCTCTTGATGATATCAGACTTGAAGTTGATCTAAAATTCTCTACAATCACAAAAGGTTGATCACTGCCCCCACAGGTTGAGTATTCTATGACCCAATTTGAGGATGGTATTTCTCTATCTTCTTTTTAGTGAGCCACTCCTGAGTCCTTTCCAAAGTTTCCATAATTCTTGCTTCAATTATTTTTGTTTCCTTATTACTCCAATCCATAGCAGCAATCGATTGTTTAGCTATCAACTTCATAAAAATTGGATCTATTAGATCAAATTCATCATCCTCAATTCCATGTACATCCTAGTCCAAACCATAAGTGACTATTTGTTTCAATATTAATCTCATCTATTTTCTCCTCCTTACCTCAAATTCATCAAAGCATTTAGCCCAATAATCCTCCAAGTTAGGCAAGTGGAAGAAACTAGGTCCTAGTTTCAAATTATTTTTCACATATTCTTTTGAGATCAAAAGGAAAATTCTCATCATAAGTATGAAAATTAGATCTACACTTTTCCTTTTCTATGCTCAAATAACCTGGCATAGATTCATAAGTAAAGGGACAAAAGCCAACTAGAAACTGCATTGTTACTCTTCTTTGTTCTTGACAAATTTTTTATTAACATTTTCTAGTTATTTGCAAACCTCAATAATTACAAGTTTATCCTCTTGGTGCCTTGGGAGTTTTATAGGAAAAATAGTAAAACCACCAACTCTTATATAATAAAACCTTTGAAACTAGATAAAACAACTACCATGGAAGTTGAAAAATTGCATGGCTTGTAGTGAAATTCGCATCTCATTTTTTCCTTGTAGCTCCTTGGTCATCCTCATGGTAAAGGTGTCAGATATTATTTTGTGATGAATGAAACTCTTGTTTAGTTGTAGCTTGTCAAGGTTCTCAAAAACTAGTACCTGGTCATGAGGAAGGTCGCTTAGCCCCAAGCTTGTCCACAGTCTGGTGTTTGAAATGATGTAAACTAAAGATGAAGACATGTGGAAAGATTTGTTGATTCTGAAGAAAACTAGCAAGCTATGTATTATATCACTAATGAGTTGTGCCTAGTCTAAAAATTGGTTTCCCTCAAGTAAAATCTAAACAAAAAAGTACATCCACTCTTGGAACCCGTAAGCATATTCATTTCCCTAGACTCTATGCAACAACATAATTATATCAGATATCTCATTGATTAACTGATTCCTATGTAGGTTTCGGGCAATTGAGATTTACCCCACCTAGGCTTCATAAACTAATTCTTTGCCATCACATTCGGTAAAAGCCCTTTTTGAGTGAGAACTCAACCTATGCGTTGGTGAAATCTAGGGTTGATTAAGCTTCTCTTTCAGGGATTCTCAGACATGAGGTGAAGGTGGTCCTTTGAATTTTAGCCACCAACCTAGTATATTTTGTTTTGATTTCTCAAGCCTGAGAATCATAACATCTGATGCATTCAAGAACTAACTATGGGTATTGGATCACTACAAGGAATTTAGTTGCTTCAACCAATCCACTATTGACTACCTTTTTGTGATGGGTGGTTGATTGGGTACATTGAATTTTTCCCTAAATTCATTCATATTCACCTACCTGAGCTTAGTGTCCCTTATCTCAAGAATATTGTAAGTTAACCCTAACACTTATATCTTGCATGACTGAAATCCTAGGGTTCAAATGAACTTTCACTGGGTATATTGCAATGAAAATAAAATTAAGCTTAGAAATTATAATTCTAAAGAAACAAACAAGAACATAAATACCTCAGAACAACCTTGAATTTAGAAGATGAAAATTAACATCGGGGTGCCCTTCCTCATCAAGTCTTCCAGTATTAATGTCACAGAGAAGAATTTATTTTCTTACATATATTTCCTTTTCATTCCCATGATAAATGTTCAATTGTATTTGAAATAAATGAAATCCTCTTGTCATATATGCACATGTCAGCTTTTATATCACCACTTCATTGCAACCGATTTTTTGAAAATTTGAAAAGAAACAACTATAAGGGCAGATAGATGGATAGTTTACATAACCTTGTAAATCACCTTTGAGGTTCATCCATCATTGTAAAATACTACTTGTCTTTCAATAAGCACTGATGAACTCACCATTCTTTCTTTGAGGTGGTAAAAGGGGTAGTTCAATGAACTTAACAAAACACTACCAACATTTCATTAACTCAAAAATAGACCAGAGCGGGAGTTACAAAAATTTACATAACTCAACAAAATACCACTACATATTAAATATAATGCAAGGGAAGGAGTCTCATTCCATACAAATAGGAAGTTAAAGAAACCTTGGTAAACACCACCAGAGTTATATTGTTCACTTAAAACACCGCCAATTCACAACTTAGCCAAAAATCAAGAATAAAACATTTTTTCCTAGGGATGACCAAAAACATGATAACAATTCACTCTGATTGGGGACAAATACTAGTAAGGATGAAGCAAAGAGCCCAAAAGTGAAACTTACATGATTAGTGACTTATTCAATGGGCAATAGAGTTGAAACATTATTCGGACACAAAACTCCCAAACACCAAAAGGAAATACAACCAAAATTAGAGAAAAAACCTAAACTAATTATTTACAAAGGAAAATATCAAAGGGCAATCAGATCTAGTAGAGTTTAAGATCCTACCCACTATAAGTAATAAGCATAGGAGTATTATTAAAATAGGCCAAATGGAAGGTATTAGGTCTGCACTCTTGAGTGATTCTAAATGGACCTGTCTTGAGAGCATCAAACTTTTTGTGAGCACCCCTCGGCTCCCTACATTTATCCCATAGTAATACTATGTCTCCAATCATAAATTTTCTCAGTCTCACCTTCTTATCAAAACTCTTCTTGACCTTGGGTTTATGCATAGTTATCTTATCCAATATTTCATCACATTGCTCTACAACCTTAGTCAAGTACAGAATCCTCATTTCTAAAGCATCATGGAACTCCTAATCCTCAATTATTGTCTGTAGCTTGCACACTGATAGTTCTAGTGGGAGAGGCAATAAAATTCCCACCCTATACACCAACTTGAAGGGAGTCATTCGTATTTCCTTATTTGAGGTCATTCTATCTACCCACAGTGGCTCATAGAGTTTCTTATGCCAATCTTTATGGTTTTCATTCAAAAAAAATTTAATGATACTGACCAAATTTTTATTGTTGGACTCAACCAGACCATTTCCTTAAGGATAATAATTAGTCAAGTGTGATAAGGATATTTTTTAGTCATAGAAACATATGGATATTTCATTGGAGGAAAATCTCGTCTCATTATCAATGACTAGCTTATAAGGTACCTCGAACTTGACTAAGATGTTCTCCTTGATGAAGTCTCAGACCACCTCTGAAGTGGTTCTTTTCATGGGGATTTCCTCAACCCATTTAGTAAAATAATTTGTCGCTATGAGGATATGAGTATGACCTCCACTCAATTGAGGGATAATAGGCCCGAAAAAATCAAGGTCCCATTGCTAGAAAGGTCCATCAATCACAACAAGCCTAAGCATAAGTGCTACCAGTTGGGGTCTACCTACAAACAATTTACATTTTTCACATCTTGCTACCTAGTAATAAGCATCTTTGAACATACCTAGCAAATAATAACCATGCCTTAGAATTTTCTAGGCAGTTGCAATTGAATAAAAATGTCCTCTACACACCTCATTATGAAAAATTCCCAACAACCTCTCTTACTAGCTTTTATCCATGCATTTCAGGAATGCACCATCTAGTCCTCTTTTGTATAAAGTATCTTCCCAAATGACATACTCGCTTTCCTTCAACTTCAAATTCCTCTTTTGCTTCCCTAAAAGGTGTTTTGGGCATTCTCCATAAGTGAGGAAATAAGCTATATCTAAGAACCATTCATCCTGGATGCTAATAGTCAATACCATGGGAAGGTCTTCTTGATCTTCTAACTCATTTTGATATTATTCCATCGGTTTACAGAGTCCTCTGCCTCAAACTAATTTCATAGGCTTGAGATTCAACTATCTAAGCTAGCAACTATCTAGTGGATATGATCCATATTCAGGAGTGGATAATTTTCCTTCAAACACACCTAGTTAAGGTTTCCAAAATCCATGCATATTCTTATTTCACCATTCTTCTTGTAGACTGGAATAATGTTTTCTACCTAGGTAGAATGATGAATTGGATAGATTATTCTGGATTAAATGATTTTTCCTAATTAGACCCCAAACACGCACTTCTTTGGATTTAACCTAACCTTATATTCTTTGTCTTCTAAAAAAATTGTCTAACATTGCTATATGGCCATCTCTTGTTAAGGACTTTTTCAATAAGTCATCAACATATTCTTCCATAAGTACATGCATATAATCATGAAAAAGGTTGTCATGGCTCTCTGATATGTTTCTCCAACATTCTTGAGACCAAAAGGAATAACATTCCAACAAAAGGTACCCCAAGCGTAGGCAAAAGCTCTTTTATGTTGATCTTCAAGGGAAATTTTGATTTGGTTGTATCCCGAAAAATTTTCCATACGTGATAACATCTCATATCCCATTGTAAGATCTACTATTATGTCAATATTAGGCAATGGAAAATTATCTTTAGGAAAAGCCTTATTTAAATCTCTAAAATTTGTGCACACTCTAATACCACTAGTTGGTTTAGTGATAGGAACAAGATTGGATATCCATTCTACATAGTCTATGGAGCGAATAAAACCAACATCCAAAAGCTTCTTCAACTCAACCTTTACTAGGAGTGTGATCTATGGGTGCATTTTCCTTAATTTTTTCTTTACTGGTTTAGCATTTAGAATCAAGAGTAGATGATGTAGAATAAGTTTGAGGTCCAACCCAGGCATATCAGTGTATGACCCCACAAAATTAACTTGCAATGGTCAAAGATGCTACAAACTGATTGGTTCTAGGATTGTCCTTTGTTCCAAGATTGACTTCTTATGATTCTTCTACTAGCAATGATAATCTCTCTTGATCAGTAGGGAGACTACCCAACCCTCCATCCTTAGGCACCTTAGATAGGTTCTCACCTTTGGATATGTCCTTTATTTTAATTTTTTATGGTCTAAAGGTCCTTTCATTTTTCACCTAGAGACCTATTCTTTTTATTTTTATTTTTATCATTTTTCTCACTTTTGCAACTAGAGGGAGGGGAAGACTCTCCAAAATATGTTGCATTGTCAAGTTCTATTATGAAGCCAACTTTATGATCCCCACTTGGTATTCCTTCACAAAGTCCCATGAACTCAACAATTGCTTCATCATTCTTGAATTTGTCTAAACTCGATGGTCCTTGTTGGTCCCAATCTATTAGTTGCAGATATATGAGAGGTGATTCATCATCGATATCATCAAGAGTCAAGGAAAATATGGTAAAGATAGAGGTATAGTCAGGATCCCAAAAGGAATGAATATGGATATTAATGTCCATAATATTGGTCAAGGAGGATAAGTCAAACTCTTGAAAGGTCTCAGCTAGGTCATATTCATTGGATGTGTAGGAATCCCATTCCCAGACATTAGAATCAGTTTCAATATAGTATTCCTCAGATGTCTTGATTTCATTTGAAACATTAACGTTCTCACTCGAAGGCAACTTAGTACTTGGAAGACTCACATTTGATGGTATGTACCCTAACCCAATGTTCTTTGGTAAGTGAGGAGGTGGTATTGGTTCCACCATTCCATGTTTTTTTAGACCAAGACCACTATGTCCATCATATCCTTGTTATTTCATGATCTAGAACCCTTTTGGATATTTCTCAATTGATAACTGCTTAGGCTCAATGTCTTCTTCATCCTTATAAATCCATGTAGAGATGTCCTCGCCTACAAGTTCTTTGATTAATTCCCCCCATTTGTGGTAGGAGGGTTGTGGATAATGATTTTAGGCTGAATAGGATGAGGTTTTCCATAAGACTTTGGTTATTTAGGCACCTTTTCAATGAAAAATAATCTCTCCATGTATTCCCCACATCCCTTATCATGGATCTCAACCTTGGGCTTGGAAGGTGTGGTGAATAAAGTGGATGACTTGATGAGGGGAGATGGATCAATGTAGTGTGATTCAAGGTGGAAGATGAATCTTCTTGATTAATGGGCACTTGATGCTCAGAGGTTCCTCTCAAATTACTATAGCATTGGAAAGGGTGAGGATCACTTGGTATAGTAATTTTGAGGCCATTGTAGGGAAACTTCAGGCATTGATGGTAAGTGGAAGGTACATCTCTCATGGCATGAATCCATGGGTGACCTAGGAGAATATTGTAGGGCAAGTCCATATCCAAGACATGGAACATTATGTTTTGAATAGTGGGGCCAACCCTCATGGGAAGTGTGATTAATCCTTCAAACGAGTGCTCAACATCATCATAAGCCTTGATAATAATTGTCCTAGATTGATCTATGCAAGCCTAAGAGAATCCCAATGTTGTGACCAATTTTAGGGTGCATATGTTTAGACCTACTCCATCGTCTACCAAGACTCATTTGATTTTATGTTTATTAATGTAGACTTCAAGGTGTAGGGGATCATTATGATTTGGATTTTATGCAGAAAGATCTTGTTCGGAGAATGTAACATGGTGGGATGTAGCTAGGTATCCAACCATGGCCTGAAATTGGTTGGCATTTAGGTCAGAGGGTACAATTGTATCTTGCAAGGCTTTGTCTAGAATGGCCTTGTGCTCAGGAGAAATGTGAAACAATTCAATTATGGATATTATGTGGGTGTCTTTCCTAGATGATCTAGGAGGTTGTACTGAATTTCTAGTTGCGAATTAGAGCTAGCCCCTTATAGGGCCACCTTAGCTCTGTAGGTGGTAACAACACATTCTAAACATTTATTAATGGTGATGGTAGCAACATGATTATTAAGGGATCTAATGTGATTAATGGTATAGTCATGTGCAACATAGATATAATTAGCATTGTTGTTGTTTCTTGAACTGGACGCATTCCCTTTCCCATGGTCTTCCAAGGGAGTTTTGAATATGGTGTGATCAGCATTGGTTTTATCCTACGAATTATCCACTAATATACCTCCTTGTTCAATAAGATCTTGAATGAGTTTTTTGAATGTCTAATATGATGATGTTTTGTGTCCTTTTCCATGATGGTATTCATAGAATTCATTTTCATTCCAGTAATTTGGTTTGGCTAGTGTTGGTTCATATATGTTGTAATGTCGGGAAGATAAATGATGTTTGACTATAATTTTTTCTTCAAAATTGATTCAATGGGTTCCCTTAAGGGTGTGTATGTTCTTTTAGTGCATGCAAGTCCTTTGTATTGTTGATTATTTTGGACTGCATTCAATTTCTAATCATGGTTGGGTGTCAGTATGTTTTATGTGGATGGAACCTTAAGATGAAGGGTAGGGTGACCTTGATTTACCACTTTAGCATCCACAACCCCATCATTGGTGACATTCTTATTTCGAGACAAAAAATTTCCTTTAATGTCACTAGGAGTGTTTGGGTTTTCTTTGAAGATTTTGACTAGTCCTTTTGCCACAAGATCCTTCTCAATAAAGACCCTTTTTTCAATGGCATCTTCGAAGGTGGCACAACATTGAATTTGAAGTTGGATCATCAATTTTGTGTTTAGGCTTTCTATAAAAATGGTGACCAAATATTTCTCAAGTATATGACAAGAACGTTTGTTAGCCATGTTGTGTCATCTTTGATAGATTGGTGTGAGTGACTCTCCCTCTTTTTGTTTGGTTGTGCATAATTTTGCTAGGGTTGTGTCACTTTATATGTTGTAGGAAAAGTGTGTAATGAATCTGTCAGGTAATTCACCTCATGTTCGTATCCTAGGAGGAAGGTGTGCAAACCATTCTAGAGCCAGCCCCAAAAAGCTTCGTGGAAATAGTCTCATCAAATATGTGGGATTGAAAGAAATGTCCATACATATTATTCTTGGGTCTTGAGTGGCATGTTCAATTTCTTTGGGGGTTAAACGTATGTTGACATTAGTTAACATAAGATTGGATAAGGTTAAGAACAATCTAGAAATGTAACCATGGACTAATCAAAGGTATGGTAGGCCTCCTAATCTAAAATCTGAGGGGTGCATATAGCTAAAGAATGATCTAAGACCAATTAGGCAATGTGAGGACAATGCAATCCAGCCAGGAAAACCTAGATGAATGTGATGAAATGGATTGGTTAAACTAAGAAAGTCTATAATTAGAATGTAAGGTCACTATCAGAACATGATGAGGACTAAGATTGGACAAGGATTTTTTTGAATTTTTTAGATTTTGTAGTTGTGGCTCACTGTCTCATAGTTACAGTTCATAGCCTCACAATTTTTGTTCATAGTTGTGGTTTACTATTCAGCATGTGTGGTCCACTATCTGATAGTTGTGGTTCACAGTTTGTTTGTCTCAAATTTGATGCTTTATAAAAAAAATTATTTTGGCAAAATTTTGGAATGTGATTGCAAACACAACAAACAATCTGAAAACACATTTTTGGTTGTTGACTTGTCAAATCCCTATGCAAAACCTGTATTTTTTAGGGTTATTCACCCCAATTTCCAATGGTATAAGACAATATCAAAAACACATCATGCACTTCCTAATCCTAAGGTTGAGGCTAATGGAAGAACTCTCAGGCCCACAACTTGGAATCTCCTTTGACTCAAGTGTAGGGACACCTTAAGGGGGTGTATACGCTCTTGTCTTTGTGAGAGAGGATAACTAGGGGCCTCCTAGACTAGAAGGATGACCCAATCACCCTCTCCCGAGAAATATACAAGTACCTTATGCTAAGCCATGTATCTTTGTCTCATCTCATGGGATCCATATGGTGAGTAACTTTGGGGTGTGATGTTACACCTCTATAGTGAAAGTGACACCAAGAACTTAGTCAAAAAGGGTGGCTACTAAGAGAGTTTTTTAGTCACAACTCGGGGACTTGACACCTCATGAGTGCTCAACATGCCACTTAAAGCTTTAACCAACCCTATTTAGGTACGAAAAATACTTCACACAAGTGTGGGTAACTTCCCCTTTCAGATTGGCATTGTCAAAAAAGGCTAACATCAATTTGGACTTGGATTTAGCCTTACCCTTTTATATAGCACCCAAGGGAAAAACCACTTTGGGTCGTTCCCCTTGGAGTGATTACTTCTCCAAGGGTAGGCCCTCTACAAAAGAAAAAATATAAGATGAAGTGATTTCTCTTACACCCAAGATCCATAAAGTGGTGAGGGGAGAGGATACTCTCACTACACCTTATGGGTTCTACAACAAAGATTGTGCAAGTGCACCAACATAAAAGACGATAGTATTTTAATCCCAAATCAAAATGTTCCTAATTTAACAAAATACATTGATTTATTTTTAAACCCAAATTGAAATGTTCTTATTTTAACAAAAATTAAAGCACAAAAACCCTACAAGCACATGTTATTAGTTTCAAAAAGAATTCTTCGATCAAACGTCATGCAACAAAGGGATTAGTAGTAACAATGATAATTTCTTCTTCAAAATGTATGCCACACATTGCAAATAGAATGTTATCAATCCAAAAACCACCTACTCTAATACAAGCAAAAAAGGAAAAGTGAGAAATTTTGACATAAACTTTTTTACCCAAGAATAAGTGAATGTGTTGCACTATTATGTAGATGTGTCATAGTAGATGCGTCGAATGGAATGGCGACTGCGACTTAGGGTTTGGCAACTACGAATTTCTGCTCTGCGAATGTGGCTTACGGTTCTGTAAATGCATCATTTTGGCTTTATTGGTTGCATCACTCATACTTGAAAATGCATCATTTTTTAATTTTTATCACTTTTTCAATCAGTTGTGTTACTCTATCTTGTGATTGTGGCTCACAAACCTACAAAAAAAAAAAAAATGTATTGGTTTCTTACAAAATTGTTAGCTTCACACCAAGTTCACCAATGTAGGAAGGGTTAAAATTCATAATGAAAGGCTAAGATCAATGATAGAAACCACAACTATCTAAAATCTAAGCCCAAAATCCCAATCCAAACAAGGAAGTACAAACAACAATGGAAATAAAATGAATAAAAAAACTAAGCTAAACTCCCCATGTTGAAATTGGTTCATCTTCCTTGCATCTCCTCCATTTTTCTTAATGAGTAAGCTTTCCCTCAGATTTCATTATGTTCAAATACCTGCAAGTGACAGTGATGTGATAGAAAGAAATTTGGAGATAGTGGTTGTCAGGTTGGAATGAGGGAGACAACTCTCTTTTATAGAAAAAGATTCTCGAATGAACGGTTAAGATCGAAAGCCAGAAAGATGCCAAGATCAATGGTTGAGGGTGCATTCACCACATAGTGGTAGGGTTAGAGATGTCTAAGGATATACAGTCAAGATTGAAAGAAGACCGAAGGCAATCAACGATTGAAATTCAAAAGAGGAAGTGCAGGGAAAGTGGAGGCATTCAAAATAATAATTTTTAATTTTAGAAGGGAATCTCGGTAATTAAATAATCATATTATTTAATTTGGGAGAGGATGTGGAGGAATAAATAATAAAAAATGATTATTCATTTATAGAGAAAGAGGGAAAATAATATTTAATTAAAATGGTTATTATTCAACCATTTAATTAAATATGGAGGAAATGGAATGAGGAGATTAAATAATTAAATTAGATTAATCATTTATTAGTGGAGGGAAGAGGTTAAATGAATAGTTAAATAATTAAAATAATTATTTAATTATAGATGAATAGTGGAGAATGAATAATTAAATAAAATGAGAATTTACTTAATCATAGAGAGAAATAGGATGTTAGCAATGTAATTAAATGAATATTTAATTTATTTAATTAATTGAAGAAGAATAAAGAAAAGGAAATTAATTAATTAAATAATTAAAATTATTTAATTAATAGAGGAATGTGACCTTAGAATATAATCAAATAATAAAATTATTGAATTATTACGAGAAAAGAGGAAATCGATGTAGAAAAATGGCATTGCAAGCTTGAGACATTTTATTAGTGTCTACAATTATTATGTTTATTAATATTTGGATTTTGATATATTTTGACTTTCCATTTAGTTTATTTTATTTTAGTTTTTAATTTATTTTTAATATTTCTCTTTTTATGAAATTATAAATAATAATTAAATATTATTAGAATTAATTTTATATATAATTATTTATCTTTTTTTTTTAGCAAAAGACATAATGCCTATATATATATTTATATTGATAAAAAGATATTTACAATACATGTAATGTGATTTGCCATGAAGATTATGCTTCATACTGCCTATATAGCCATATACCTACTTGCCTGTCTGTTACAAAATCAGGCCAAGACAAACTAGGCCTATACTGCCATATACCTATTTGCCTTTCTATTACAAAATCTAGCCACAACAAAATAGATCTAAAAACCTTCTTGGAACATTCAGAGTTCATTGCAATAAGACTTATGATAGTATCATTATCGAGCCTTTTAATTTCAAAAAAGAACCCATATTCATTTTCTTACTCAATTTACATTTGTACTGGATGATTATTTTCATCTTGTCCTTCTACCAATCTACTATCAATAATGGGAAAAGACAACCATGCATTGCTAGCAAAACCACCTACTGGCTAACCATATACACTCTTATCTTCAACTTCATAGCTCCCACCAATAAGCTTCTAACCATATACACTCTTATCTTCAACTTCATAGCTCCCACCAATAAGCTTTGGAGGCAAATCATTAAGGTTGAATCCAATGTCAATACGTTCACCTTGAGGCTGGCTATTGACAGCCACTATTTGTTCATTTTCCTCTGCAAAATCTTGCACATTTTTCCCAGCCACCTGATGATATACCTATGCCTTTTTATTGCCATTTTGTACCTCCATGTGCTGGCCATTTAATTCTACAATTTCTTGGACATGTTCCCCAACTGCGGAGGTTGATTGCATTTCTCTAGAAGTGACTGTGGTTGTTGAATACTGGGTCTTGGAGGTTCGTGCTCATGCAAGAGAAAAGCCATAATTTCTTGAACTTTTTCCCTTGCTTTATTTTCAAACCTCACCTCAAATTCCCTTGCATACCTTTTGAGTATAAATAACATGAAACTTGAGTTTTGTTGCGATAGTGATTTGATGATTGCAACAAACAGTTTTTGATATGCAGATCAATGAAGTAAAAAATACCTAGGAAATAGGCCTCCTACATAGCCATGGCCTTTCCACAAATCATAACATTGGCATGCTTTATTAAAGACTTCATTTTCAGAAATTCTTAATTTACTACTTTTTTGGTAATAGTTTCCACTAAAGTGACATCTTGAAGCAAATCCATAATGTTAGAAATGAAAATTGACAGAAATTGTGATGTATAGATCACCCTCTTTGCTTCTGGTTGCAAGATTTTGACACGAAGAACCCTTTTTATATGCTTCTCATAAGTTTCATAGTGATCTTTAAACACCAATTGAAGCTTTTATTCTCCAATTTCTTTAGAAATGGGCAATTCCCATTCATTAACTAGCAAGAAAATTTTGTAGTTCCTTGAATAGAGCTCCATTTTTTTCCTCCTACATTGTGCAGAGAGACTGGTTAGAACAAAAATATCCCCACTGCTTGAGGATTCATGTTTAAACATACAAACAGCATAATATTTCCATGCACACCACAGACAATTTTTGAGGAAATAAATATGCAGAAGTTGAATATAAATTACTCATGTGGAGTAGCAGACATTTATTCAATATTATTACATGCTTTTTAGTAAGCCGGTGTTTCCATAAAAACACATGATGTCATCGTACTCTTTGATTGAACATTATCCCCAGCACCATATTTAGCAGTGCTATGTTTTAAAATATTATCACCAATTTGATATTTAGCTTTGTCATTGATGCATGAAAGAGTAGCTACAAGTAGTTATGTCACCACCAAATTGCTTCACACAGGCCTTTGCACGGATCGCACATACCAAAGGATTATGGAATATTATGACTTGGGATCATACTTTACACCTGTATCCTACACATTACGCACACTAATTAGATAAAAAATTGAAATCATGATCTTACATCATGCTTTCATGCTTCAAACCTACACCAAGATTTTGTGTGGCTTCAAGAGTGATTGAAATGCGCTCATGTACTTTTCCATTTAATCTAGCTTGTACTATTCACATGTCACTGCACAACTCCCACACATTGCATTGAATACAAATCAAAGCGCTTAAATCACTGTATAAATTGCATCCATTCCACACACTTCTAGCCACATTGAAACTTGGAAAGGTACCCATCTGCACTACAACCATCTGACGAAGGGCGTACTTGAGAAATTTATTTGAAATGCAAGATAAGAGCCCTCCTAATGACCTGAACATATTAAAGTCATAAAAAATGATGACATGGATAAAGACTAGGATTGCCAACTAAGCTTCCCACATACATTAATTACTTAACCTCTAACCATAGGTACCATCCTATTCTACAACCTTCTGACGTAGAAAGAGCTTGACCAATATTTACGAAAAAGCAAGAGGAGTGCAATCATAATGAAATGTGCATTTCAATGTCATCAGCATAATGACATGGACAAGACTAGAATTGCCAAATAAGTTCCCACTTACATTTTATTATTTAACCACTGAACGCAACCATGACATTGACAACTTCTGCTTCTAGCAGACAATTGCCAAAATAAATTTATTTTCACGAAGTTGTCAACAAAATCACATTGTTTCCCTTTGATTTTTGAAGAATTGACATAATTGAAGCACATAAAAGTATTTAGAAGAGGCGAGGATAAAACTTGGAAGGAGAATTATCTTTCTTCTTTTGACAATAAAAGTTCTAAATTGGGATGCACCTTTCCTAGCTCAGCAACATGAGTAACTTCTTCATCTATTTGATCACAACCATAATTTTCCAAAAAATTCTCCACCACATTGCCTTCTCTATAAGTGTGAAGAATTTGATATTTTCTTAACTTATCAAGTAGAAACCAAATTTGTTTGACAATATATCCCAGCTTCCAATTTTGAATCTTGTGTTCTCGACACACATTTATTAATAATAATGAGTCACCTTCTACTTGAATCATGGGAAGATTTAGACTATGAACTAACTTTAATCCTTGCAATAAAGCTTGAGCCTTAGCTACATTGTTAGACCCAGGTAACAACTTAAAAGATTTAGCACATAGCACTATCCCTTTATGATTCCTAATAACCACCCCTGCACCAGATAAGCCTAGGTTTCCCCTCGAAGCTCCATCTATATTCAACTTAAATACTCCAACTAGAGGGGGGATCCAAGCTATGTCCAAGCTCTATTAACTTTTTGAATTGGCTGATGAAGACTTCCTTTGAACGACAAAGATAACATAGGCCATGAAGACAATATATCTTATTAAAACTTTAATTATTGTAGAATAATTTTGTTTTAGATTTTTGTTATAATTTATATAATAAAATGAATTTCAAACTTAAAATATAAATTAAAATTTATAAAGTGAGAGAGAGAAGGTAACTTTTGATTAGTCGTTGCCAACAATCCAAGGATAGTACGTCCCTAGAGAGTTATCCTCGAGGTAACATGTCATTTGATTAAGGATATGAAAATTCACCATTAAAACCTCTTCAGTGTACCCATTGCACACTTAGGAGGAAAATAGATAGAGAGAGAGAAAGAGAGAAAATAAATAGAGAAGTAGAGAGGGAGACAAAGAGATAAAAAGAGATAAAAAGAGAGATAGAGATACAAAAATAGAGGTATAGATATAAAGAAATAAATATGGAGAGACAAAGAGAGGAAAAGAGAGAAGAGGAGAGACATAGATAGATATAGTCACATAAAGGGAGAGATAGAGAGATAAAGAGATAAAGAGATATAGGAGACAAAGATATATATAGCGGTAGAAAATATCAAGAGATAAAGAGGGAAAGGGGGAGAGAGGGGGGGAGATAAATAAGGATAGAAAAAAATAGTAAGGGGAGAGAGATAGGGAGAGGGAAATAGACAGAGAGAACAAAAGAGAGAAAGATAGATAGAGGAAGAGAGAAGGGAAGATAAATATAGAGAGAAATAGGGGAGATCTAAGAGGAAGAGAGAGATTGAAAGAATAAAAAATATAAATATAGAGAGGGAGACAGAGATATAAAGAGATTTATCTTTCTCTTCTCATATATCTCTATATATATCTCCCCATATGTACCTCTCCCTACCTCTCTCTATATATATCCCAGTCTCTACCTCTCTATTTAACATCATATCTCTATCTTTCTATCGCTCCATCTCTCCCTCTCTCATTCTTTCCCTCTCTCTTTTTCTCCCCCTCTTTCTATCTCTATTTATCTCTCTCCCTCTCTCTCTCCATTGAACCATCTCCATCTCCATCTCTATATTCTTCTCGATCTCTCTCCCTATCTCTCTCCCTATCTCTATCTCCTTACCTCTCCTTACATCTCTTTCTATCTTTCCCCTCTATTTTTCCTACTATATATCTCTCTCTATCTCGCCCTCTTCCTATCCATATCTCTCCCTCTCTCCCTATCACTCTTTTTTCTAGATCTCTCAACTTCTCTATCCTCTATTTATCTCCCTCTCTCCCCCCCTCTATCTATTTATATTTATCTCTTCCTCTCTATATCTATCTCAATATCTCTCACTTAGACACACACGTTCTTTGCCTTCCCTATCTCTATATCTCTTCACACACACACGCACATTGTTTTTTCCTCCCTATCTCTATCTCTATCTCTATCTCTCTATTTCTCTTCCCCTCTCTCTATTAATTATCTTTATCACCTCCTTTATCTCTCACTCTTTCCCCCAATATTTATATCTTCCCATCTCTCTATCTCCCTCTCTATTTATATATCTCTCTCTTATTTACTCCATCTCTCCTACTCTCTCTACCTCTCTATATATCACTTCCTCTATCTTTATATTTCCTGAGCTCCATCTCCCCATCTTGCATTGTATCCCTCTTTCTATCTATATCTCCCCTTCTCCCTCTTCCTCTCTCCTTCCATCTCTCTCTCTCTCTCTCTCTCTCTCTCTCTCTCCATATTTCCACCTCTCTCCCTCTCTCCCTATTGCAAACATAACATGAACCTATTGGTAATGGAGTCTTACTATCTTCTTAATTTAGAGGTTTTGTTTTAGTTGTATTCAGATCCATGTAAGCGGATGCATGGTTGATTTGAAGCTACCATTTCTCCATTGAGACCTTTGTTACACAAACAACATCATTTTTTAAATGACCTACCAATTGACCTCATGTATACTACACAAATGTATGTAAAAAAATAGACCAAAAAATCCGTAATTGACCTTCCACACTTCTTCGGTGTATCCATTGCACACCAAGGCTAGTATTTAAGTTAAAATAACATATAAAATTAAAGAGATGGCCTTGTCTCATTAAAATCATTCGTGGCTTGACTTGACTTGACGCCAACTGCTCAAGTTTCCACATACATTAGCTCAAAAGACATGAAAAGTGTGAACATAAAATTCCTCATCATAGAACAATAATACATCTTTGATATATCCGTGACGAGCATGCCACTTTCAAACAAAAAATATTGCAGTTAACGGACAAAGGTGACAGGCAAGATTGTAGTTAGCGGGTCCCACCTGGCCACTTACCTACGTTGGGAAGAAAAATAATATTCTTTATAATTCACGATTAAATTTGTCCCTGGACTTTTAACAAGACGAATGTTCGCCCTTTTCCACGCTAGAGAATGAAATTAATGATTTTTGAGTGTTGTCTATCTTGGAAACATGTGCACATTTAAAAATCTTTGTAAGGTCATGTGCAGTGCAAATCTGATATCCATGCTCTTTATTAACATATAGGAATTAACAAGGAAAGTATTCATTTATAAAGATTAAATTATCTTCAATTAACTTCCTAAATAAAGTGACTAACCTTAAATAAATATTAATAAACAACAAACAAAATACAATAGTCTAAATATAAATATATCTTGATTCTTTTCAATTTTCTAATTATGAATTCAAAATATTCCTTATAAATAAATAGTATTTATGAGTTTCAAATGTTTAAATATTAATTAATATATGCTTATTTTATTCCCTATTCCACCATGATATGATTTGTTTTTCTCAATTTAACTTTTTATGTAGGTAAGATTTTGAAGTGATTGTTTCCTTAAATCTTTGCTTGGCAGTTCCTTTGGGTATGTGGATTTTGTGTTATAACTAATATAAATTCTTAAGTATGTGAAATTTATTTTATAATTACTTCTTATGTCTATTATAAAATCTAAGTACTTCACTAAATTTAGGAAGATAAGGAAAAGTGAGAGGATGTAAAGCATATTTAATGAGAAAATTAAGTTATTTATTCATATAAATTATTTTTTCAAATATAAATATGTTTTCTATATTTAAAAAAAATATATCTCTTTGATCTTCTTTTAAATTGTATTTTTACAATATAATCTTATTAAAAATATATTAGTATTATTCTAATGTTAACTTATTCATGGTATATTGAAGTTAAGGTTAAGTTTAAGAAAAATATCAAATAGATTTTTCTTCCATCTAGTTGTTTCGAATTTTTTTTGATGGTGCATCTCATGGTAACACATATGCATCTAGGGAGGAATACATTGTTAGAGATGATTTTAAGGATTTAGTAAATCGCTTCGAATAAATTGATGGGTTCAAGTTATAATTAGGTTGCAGCTCAAGCTCTTTTCCTTGACCTTTAGCTTGTATTCTAATATGTAATTGAATCATCTATGTTATAATTAAAGGCAAGTCCATGGTTAGTGTCAATGTCATAAGAAATAGGAGCTCTCAAATTTAGAAATTGGAGAATATTCTCCAAAGAGATTGGAGTTAGTGTAAATAGGGTTATTTCATGTCTAATTATCATATCACCCTTTCTAGATTGGTCCATTCACATTCACACTAGTTAATTCTCCACTTAAGAAAAAAAAATTGTCTCACTTCATGTGGTTGATACATGTATCGCATGCTCACATACTTTTCATTTGAGCATACAAGTGTTGTACCATTGGAGGGGTACCTCCTCATCCTTGCATATATATGCAAGGCTCTCATTATATATTCTGACTCTTCATTTTTATATGATAGATATCCTATTATGCATAATTTTGTTTGTTAATGGAAGGTTCATTTGTGCTTTTAGATCTTGGAATTCTCCAACATAGTATCAGGGCTATGATTGAATGTTCCTTCTCAAACCAAGGTGACTCTAGCAGTTAGACCTATCATTACAGTGTCATGGAGCTAAATGAACATCACCATTAAGTGTGGAAGGTCTGGGAAATGAAGAATAGCCTTTTGTTTTACAAAATTCAGTAACTAAATAATTTTTTGTAATTTTTTATTCCATATACCATATTGTAATGTACAAATCTATATGGTATAAAAATTTGTTAAAAAACAAAAAATAGTAGAGGGCCAAATTTTCCCTCTTTCTATCTCTATTTTGGTCAAGTTTTTATAGGATTTTGGCCTATTCGGCCTATTTTGCAATTTTTTTGTGGCCTCCCATCCTATTTGGAGGGTTTCAATATTTACATCTATAATTTTTTGGACTTCTACAGTCAAGACATCTCAAATCAAGGGCATAACATAAAAAAAATAGTGAAGGAGTCCATGTGGCAGGAGGCATGTTCTTTGTAGTATCCTAGTCTATATGGCATTCATAATGTATCATTTGATGAAAAGTTCAATCATATGTGCTTGAGATTTCACTCTATAATTTATTTGTTCCAATACTTATAAAGGAGTTTTTTCAAATCATAGAAGTGATTTCATTGTAATTTTCTAATTTGTTTCTTTGATATTATGGAGATAAATTCAATGCTCGAATCATTACCCTTGTTGTTGTTTGTATTGATGGCACAATATTAGTTAATTTATGGATATCACTAGAGGAAGGCCAAAAATTTGGCATCCCATAATCCCCAATAGACATGTCCATAGATTGTATTGGAATTGAAAGTAAAGACCCTAACAATGAAATCGGTCAACCAAAGTACTTTGCTACAATGCTAGAGTATGATCCAACTCTTATTTCAATTGTATTTCTATAAAAAATATTCCACATGCAATATATACTCCCAAACATCAATAGGTGGTACGATTCATGCCCTCCATGGGCTTGACAATAGGCTTGCCAACACATTTTCTGAGTTTAGCCCCCTAGACTCAGGCACGTCTCCAACATCATCTTCAACACACACCTCTCAATGGCTCCATATAACCCTCAACTTGGCCTCCTCCATTTTAGCATAAAGTTTGTTAATAATTACAATGCTATAATTCTTTGTAAAGCTTGTTAACATTTACCTTCTAATAGCTAGAATTTTATGTAACCACTAGTGGTTTAGCTAAACCACTAGCCTTTTTTTATTAACCTTTCACTTTAGAAAAGTGCTTCACAAGGGGAGCTAGTTTTATTTTTGCAATAACATGTAAATAAGATCTTTCTATTGCAAACACTAGTCATATTTTCAAATTTGTGTTTTTTAAATCATCTTTTCCCCTCCAAATTCACTATTTGTAAGTGAATTTTCATAGGGCATAACTTTCATCCCAATCATCAAAATTTTATACTTTTTTTGATTCATATCAAAAAAATTCAAAAAACCTGAATTTGCATGTAAAAATAAGATATAGATTGCAGCTAATTTTTCAAAAGTATAAAAAATCATCATGCATTACAAATGATCAATTTAGGCATCAAAACTTAACAAAAAAATATAATTTCACTTGCACATCATTTAGGGGGTTTATGTTTCAGCACTAATCATTTTTGGGGTCTCTTCATATTTAATCAAGGGGGTATATTATGTTGTGCCTTTATGCACTTATATATTTCCTCCCAAACTTCATTTTTTCTTTTAATTTTGTTGTTCAAGTGATCATGTCTCTCACACTAAGTCCCTTTCATTTGAGTATTGTTCATAATCCTCATAATAAATTAAAAAATAAGTGTAGATATTATGGGAAGAAATGGCATACAATATAAGATTATTTTAGTTGTCAAATTGATGAAATGATGCAACTTCTTCTAGATCATGGTTTATCCTTATCTAATCATCTAGTTATAGTACATACAAAAATATCATATGATATCACTCAAAAATATCATGATACATCACCATCATTTGGGGATGAACAATGTAGCATCATGGCTTGAATTGATATCTCATCTCCCACATCACCTGATGCTACATTTTAATTCATTGTTGATATCTCAATGGCTTCCAATGATTTTCTGCACCAGGATATTGATATTAGTTTTTCAAATCATTGGGACATATTTCTACCTAATATCTCTTTCTTATTTAAATAGAGCCCCATATTTTAGATCTTGGTGATAATATTGAGGACATAATTCTTCTCTTTGATGATAATTATTGCATTGATACAAATTTTAGAGAAGCTTCATTGAGGTATTCTAGAGATTCTCTATAAAAAAGTTTATGTTGGATTTGGATTATAGTCGTTAGACATGTATTGAAATTCCACACATCACCTTTTTGGTTCCTATTCTACATGAGCCCTCACATGGAGCATTTGAACAACTTTCAAAGATTACATCATTGTTTTGGGATCATAAGTAGAATTTAAATACATTCATTTTTCTTCTTTTATATTCATATCTTCAATTGGAATTCATCTTGCACACATTTGTGGTGTTGTTTATTCCCAAGGAGAGAAATGTTCATAATTTTTGGATCATCTTCAACATCCAATGTTGATCATCTACCAAAATGATAGGCATCATTTTGGGGGAAGGTGTCATGGTTTATCTTATCATCTCAATTTTGGGAGGGAGTATTTACTCACATGAATTTATTTCCTTCTCACATTCTTGGGGGGAATATATACCTTCTATATTTTCTCTCCTATAGGAGAACATTTGTTGCAACTATGTGATAGAATTAGTCCTTTGGGTTCATCATGATTCCTCCTATCTTTTATCTTCTTCACATGTACATTTTCATTATTTCATTTCTTTATTAGAGAGGATTTTTATTTCCCACTATGTTTTCTCATTTACTTCATTTATGATAAATTTATACATGAGTACCTAATATGGCCTAGTATCTAAGACTTACCATCTTTGTATAGATGTCTCTCTAAGTTTTAGTTAAGTGGGGTGATCCATTCATGCTAGTTAAGTCTCCACTTAGGGATTTTTTTTCTTGTCTCACTTCATGTGGTTGAAGCACATGTACTCACCTATTGAGACACCTATTTCATGCAACTTTACACATGCTCACACACTTGGCATTTGAGAATATAAGTGTTGCAACTTTGGAGGGGTAGTCAGTCATTTAACCTTGCCTTCCTACCTTCTCATCCTTTCCTATATATGCAAGGATCTCATTATATATTCTCATAATCCTCATGTGTATATGATATATCCTATTGTGCATAATTTATTCAGTAGTATAAGGTTCATTTTTTATTTTATATCTTGGGATTATCCAAAAATTAGCCTATATTAGAGTATTTTTATTGGTAAAATGTTGCCTCTATGAGTCTAATTGGGTGGAAGGGTGGTAGACTATTTATCCATCTACAAATTATAGCATTTAATGAAACAATCATAGATAATGACATGTTCAAATGGGATGGATTGATAAACGAATGTGATTCTTCACTAGAGGTGATGAGGGAAATGCTATAAACTAAAAATTTATCATCCACATGGTTGGCATGTGTGAATTGGCTATATATTCAACCAATAGACCTAGTATCCATTATGTTCTTCAACACTAGTTTATTGGTAATAATAATAAATGGAACCTAGATTCCATCTATTCTCTAACAAGTGTCAAACATCTTTTGTAAGTGTTTGGAATGGTATATAACATGGATTACCTAGAGGTACATGTTTGAAATTATGTAAATTTAGTTATTATCTCAATGTTTTCTTTGAATGTGTTGGATTGTCTTAAGAAAAAATCAATGGTTAAATATTTTTTGACTTTTATTTCAAAAGGGAGTTTAGAGGAGGATCAAAGATAGTAGTGAAATTCACTTCATCTCATCCAAGTCACCTTCTTCCAATCTCTAGCAATGAGGTTTGTGGGTTGGTTTCTATTACATCTTTCTAGGAGCTTGAAATCTTTATTTTGGATCTTGTGGAAATTGTTAAGTATTTAAATAATTGTTTACGAAAAATATGGGGAAGATCTTTTTCTAAGAAATTTGACATCTTCACTCACAAGCTCCCTAAAAATTCCATGCCCTTCTAGAACATGATAAGGTAGAAAGTATGAAATAGGGTATAAATCCCTTAATATGTTGGGACTTTTTATAGGCGGTTACAATAAATTTGGTAATGTTGCTACTATGATAAAATCAAAGGTGATAGTGGTTGAATAGTTTAGCTATAGTTTTTTTATTAAATATTAAATTTATTGAAGATATTTCTTACATAATGGGAATAGAATCTTAAATTAGATATTTATTTTGATATACAAATTTATTATCAATTAAACTAAGAAAGAAAAATATTCTTGATCTATGTTCGTAGAAAAAAATAAAAATGTTGTGTAACCTAGGAAAACTTTAATGAAAAAGTACCATAACAGAGTTAAAAATGTATTAATTAGTAAAAATATAAAATCCAAATTATGTTTGGTAAATAATATTTTTATCAATATTACAATAGAATCTTAAATTATGTAATTAAATTATATAAATCTATATTTTTGTATCAATTCACTTAGCAATAAAATTAAGGAAGAAAAAGATTCAAATAATTTTCATCGTACACAAAATACATGATAAATTATCTAGGAAACCCTTTAAGTAAAACCCAAAACCAAAAGACAATCAATATTGTATTAATTAGTAAAAATACAAAATCCAAATACAATTATTTATCTCCTTATTTCATCACCCTCAATCTACAAATATATAATGTGCAACCCCTACACCCATTTTTTATCGCATATTATTTTCACATATCCTTTCATGTATTAAATTCATCAAATTTATCTCATGGAATCCTAACTATCTTAGCATTATAACCATATTTCAAATGCCAACTATTTAACAACCAAATAAGGAGTCTAGCATGACATCATTTTTACCACATTCACTTCCACAAGATTTTCCCAACTAATAAAACATTATTTTTGATTAAGGGTAAAATAGGTTTGAAGGGACCTGAAGCCCTTTACAAGAAGGTTTTGATGGGACCTAAAACCCAATCCAAATGGAACGATACCAAAAGATAAGGGTGGGTGCAAAAATATGGGTAGCCAATTTGTGGCCAACTTTTTAAAAAAGTTTTGAAAGCTCATAGCGTGAGCGCGTTATAATGCGCTCACGTTATGGCTTGGTCTGTCGAGCCTGAGGCTCGACCACAACAAGCCCATAATGTGAGTGTATTATAACATGCTCGCATTATGACCTATTAAAAGAAAAAGAAAAATGAATTCATTTTAACTTGTCACTGTGTTTTTTTCTTACCCACAGCCAAAACCCCAATTTTTCATGCTCGCGTTCTAGGAGGAGGTATTTTGTAAAATTCTTCATCAACGGTTGCTATTTCATTGCTAGGATGCCACCACATTGACGAGGAGGTTTGAGAGGTAAGTATTGTTTGTTTTTTATTTTCAATTTGTTAGTTTTAGGTTGTTTTTTATATTTATTTTTTGAATTTGTAGATGTTAATCAACCTGAAAACCCTCAAAATATTGAACAAGCACAACAACAAGAGGAATAAAATCCTCAACAAGCACAACAATAACAACAAAAAAATCCTCAAGTTAATCAACCACAGCCTCAATATGCTCCACCAATCCCTCAACATCCTCCCGGTACTCAGCAAAACTTAATGAGTGAAATTGAGAACAATAAAAAATAAATTGAGGATTTAATGAGGAGGTTGAATGATCCAAACAATTCAACCACGAAAATAATGACCCTAAAAACTTCACTAAAATAAATGTTAAAACATGTAGATTCAATCAGTAAACAATTAACTGGTTGGCAGGATAGGAGGCAGGTGACTAGGGCTTATTACGTGAAGATAAATTATCATGTAAAGCAATAAAAGATTTAAAAATTACAAAAGGTGATTTGTGCTCATTATTTACTGACCCACACACAAATGCAAATATTAGCCTCAATGCAAAGAGGTTTCCTATTCATTAGTGCCACCACCAACAGATTGGGAACTTTTTTTGGGATAGGTGGTACATGGTTTTTGATTACCCATCATGCAACAATTGTGAATTCCCGTAGTATTTCCTTAGGAAACTATATTGTGAGTTTATCTTGAACAAAATCCCAAATTATTTTGATATGAGGGACTTCCAAGGGAGAGGTGGGGGGTCGACACAAGATAGACCCAGTGCACAGCCGGATCCTACATGGCAAGGGAGATGACCTCTCGCTAGGCTACCTCATGATCACATCGTTATCCCTTTCATCACAAAGGAGAGTGTTGAGTAGAGACTTTGTAGGCCATCACCTCTTTGACCCAAAGTGTCATCCAACATGCCAACCCTATTATATAGCACCATCCAGGGGAGTCTTCGAGTGGTGGGCTTCGATCCCATTTGTGTCAATTTTGCAGGGTGACTTGTTCATATGACCCCACCAACACTTAGGAGGCTATTACACAGGATTCATCTATAGCTATGGAGATGGCAAGGGTAGCTGAAATTTTGCATGAGGCATATGGCATTCAAGTAAAATTTAGCATGTTCATTGAATTTAATTTATAAAATTTTGATTTTGAAATGCAAGATTAACTAATTTAGTCTTATGATTTTAATAAAATTGTAGGGTTATAGTGTTGATACTGGATACATCGACCCTACACCTACTTATTTATCCACTGCACCTACCATTGAGGTATGTAACTAGTAAACAATTATAAATTTATTACATGTTAATAGCATTGTTTTATGAATGGTATTTTAATATGTGATTTTGGATGTTGAATAGGCTAATATTAGAGGTTTCGAGGGAACACCTCCCAGTGCCAATGGATTTAGTCAAACCTACATGCAGGTAATAGAATAATGAGTTTAACTAATGAACTGTACTTAATAGGTTTGTGTAGTTTATATTCATATCATTGATTACGTTGCATTGCACATCTTTCAAACTCAAAGCATTACTTCACATTCCATAACTAATAACTAGATGTTGATAGATGACAAAATTTCAACTACAGTATAGTTGTTTAGAAAGTCAACATAAGCAGTGATGAAATTAATTCACATAGCATAAGTAATAAGTAGGAGCAGCTTCCAATTGCATTTGCTTGTCATGGCATTCCATGAGACCACTTTTTACTGAGGGATTTTTTCAAACAATTCACTGCCTTGTCTATGCTATGGATGCTTGGAAGGAATATATGAAAGAATAATAGTAAGCAATAGCATAGACAAGGCAATGAATTGTTTGAAAAAATTCCTCAAAGAAATGTGGTCTGATGGTGATGTCCATCACCATGAGACCCAATTTCTTTGAGGCACTTTTTAAAACATCTCGCCACCTTTTCTATGCTACCACATTTTCCATACATGTCTGCCAAAGAATTTTTTCAAACAGTTCATTTCCTCACTGCTATGGCTAAATGCTTAAAAAAGGTGCTTTCCAAAAAATTATGGATGCTTGTAAAATATCTATCAAAGCATAATAGTAAGCAATAGCATAGACAAGGCAGTTAGTAGTTTGAAAAAATGCCTCGAAGAAATGTGATCTCATGGTGATGGAATATCATTCCATCACCATGAGACCACATTTCTTCGAGGCATTTCTTCAAACAACTTACCACCTTTTCTATGATACCACATTTTCCATACATGTGTACCAAAACATTTTATCAAACTACTCACTTCCTTGTTGCTATGGCTAAAAGCCTCAAATAGGTGCTTTCCAACAAACTATGGATGCTTGGAAAAATTTATATCAAAGCATAATAGTAAGCAATAATACCATAGAGAATGCAATGAACTGTTTGAAAAAATGCCTAAAAGAAATGCGATCTTATGGTGATGGAATGCCATGACATGCATTTGTTTGTAATGGAATTCCATCACCATGAGATCCCACTTCTTTGAGGCATTTTTTCAAATAGTTCATTGCCTTCTCTATGCCACCATAGTTATCATACATGTCTAAGAAATCATTTTATCAAATGGTTCATTGGCTTGTTGTTATAGGTAAAAGCATTAAAATACGTGCTTTCGAACAAGATATGGATAGGGAAAATAGTAAGCATGATAGTCAAAAATATATAGTTTAATAAGTACTCAAAATTTTGTTCATTATCTCATACATTATAAGTCATGACATGGATCGCTATTGTAGTTTTCATGATTGAATAATTTGTTGTTTTATTTTCAATTGTTGGAAGCGGAAACACCTCCGAATATTTAGGATGGCAATGGACATCGATGTTTCATCTGCTATAGAATCCTCAATGGCTCTGACAAGGGAGGTATGAGGAAAATTACTAAATTTCAATTTACATTCGTTGTTATAGATGTTAGTTAGTGAAAAATCAAACCATTATTGATTCGTAGTATAATTTCTATTTGGATGGTTTATACAGGGCTTTAGCATGCCTTAGCATTTGAATATTTCCCTCGTGGACAGTGATCATCAGATGGCGATAAGTGTTTATTTTGTTAAATATATCATTTTTTTAATGTAATTTATATATATTAATGTCTTTACTTCTTATTGTAATAGATAAGACTTCACCAAAAACTAAACACTAGGAGGAGCACTAGGAGCACTCCTCGATCGTAGCATAAACGAGTGATAGACGTATCACCATTTGATCGACAAGCAAAGGGCAAGAGTTTATTTCGAGGGGTTGGAGAGTGATGACTTATGATTCCAGAGCCCTTTGTTGTATGCCTATATGGCATTTTTGTACATATTTTGTATTGGATATATTTGGCATTGTATACCTATATGGCATTCTCGTAAGCCTATATGGCTATTTTGTACCTATATTTTATACTTATATCAACATATATTGATGTATTCCTACATGGATATTTGGTTAATACAAATCTTTTTTATCGATGGTGTCCATATTTGCATTATAAATCTATGGTTCAATAGATATGAGTTACGTGTATTCAAGTGTATACTTTACAACTTACATGTATACTTTTTGACTTAAATGTATTCCAATGTATACTTTGTGACTTACATTTTTTCATGTGTATACCTTGTATTCATGCATATACTTTGTATTAATTTATGTATACTATGTATTCGTGTGTATACTTCAAGGCTTACGTGTTTTTGAGTACTTGTGCTTCCCTTATTCACATGTACATGCTTGACTTATTCACATGTATACTTATTAATTGGTTATCCCTTGTATTGATAATTGTTGTCCTTCATGGTTTGTCTTGAATATTAATTGATTGATGCTAAACAAATTTATTAGTTGATGCTAAACAACTTCAATATTTCTAGGAATACTAGTAGAGTTACAAATTCCAAAATTGCACAAATTAAAAAGAAAAGATTAACTATAAATAAATGCATTGATTATTAACTTGATAATTGATTAAGAATGAGTATAAAATATACCAAGAGATGAGCCTTCTAGAATGGCAACTGCCAACTAGAAAATAGGCAAAGCATTCCCAATACTTTGAAAGTAATAATCCACCCAAAATTGCAACGAGAGAGAAGTGATGTAGAGCAGGGAGGCCTTCAATTACCAATCACAAATTTAACTAATTTAAATAAGCCTTCAATCTCCAAAACCCTAACTAGGGTGATTCCCTTCACAACTTCACTATTTGCATTGTAGGTTTGTAGACCTAGTTTCTTGGACCTATCTCACAACTCCAATCTCAAAACCATTAACCAATTATATTGTTTAGACACCCTTTAAAGCATATCAAAACATATCTCAAAAACTCATATAACTCTTTTGGAACAAATCCCTCAAACTAATGTTTTTGCATTGTCCCCTTAAGCCAACTAGGCCTAATTTATAAAGAAACTCTCCTCTAAACAATTTTCCAGCCCCAAATACCTATGTAAAATCATTTACCAGTCTATAAAACCACCAAATCTACAACTTTTAGCCAGTGAACTGCTCACTAAGTCCTCTTTATACAAAACCCTCATTTTTAGTAACTTACAAAGGGTTTACTCCCACTTCCCAACTTCTTTACACTTCACCAATGCATAAAAAATGCTTCAAAGGTCATTTGCATGCTTAATCTATCACCAAAAAAATTTTCCCCAAGATTTTTCCTCACCTACCCACCTTTAACAATCAAATTTCACTCAAAACATTTAAATTTGACAACTAGCGCATCATGCCCAAACCCCCAAATGACCTCTCTTACTCTAAAAACCATTCAATAAACTAAATATTACCATATTAGGCTCATTCCACTCATATACAATAGTTACAGTCAGTGGAATGGGCCATAATCACATTTTTATGTCTTCAAAACCTTAAAATTGGAGTTTCAGACCCACCTATAGAGAAAACTCAATAAGATTCTACAACCCCAATGGGAACACCTCAAAATTAGTCAAAATGATAGATAGGACACTGAAACAACAATTCAAATCAATTTAGAATTACCATCAAGCCGTATAGGCCATGCAACTACTCTACAACAACAATATTCAATAGAAAAGATACAAAATTTCAATGAAAATAAGAGCTTTATTATTAAATCTTTTAGAAAACCTCCAAAAACCTCCATCCATTGATTTTCCAACATATTTTAAACCTTAACCAACCTATTACAACTATTCTAACTACCCTTTGAATTCCCATTACCGTTGGGCATCCTCAGTTTTACTTCTTTTTTTGCAGTCTTACAACTTTTCAATATTGCACTTTTGACAATTTTGCAAAAATGTGACAATATAAACTCAATGACTCCTAATTACCTATTAGATGGTTTATTGGGACCTTATTAAATTGAAAAAAAAATCAAACACACCTAAAACTATCAAAAGACCTCATTTGACAACATTAACACAAAATGTATTTGGTGCCCCTGCACCAAGAAGGCTTATTTAATATCCTTGAGCAATGTATTTCCTAATGATCCCTTGTTCTTACATATCTCAATTCAATTTAATCCAAAGAGTTCCATGAAATGATTTATCTAAAAGAAAAAAACACGTTTTCAATTGGTATTCCATGAAATTATTCATAAAAAGGTTCCAATATATTTAATCCTTTGATTGGAACAACTCAATTAAGCAAAGGATACATAATCTTCACAACACTTGCAAAACATAATATTCATAGTACATGAAGTAGTGTTTCAGCACAAAAGAGGACCATGCCTAGCATAAACGTACCTATCGAGATGCATTGGAGTAGTTTGTTTGGTCACATGAATTGCAAAATGAAAGTTGCACCACTTTGCAACTTTACACTACTTGCATTTGACACTTTTTCCATCAAGTGAAAACTGGATACCATGAGAAAATGACTCTGAGATAACAAAAACTGAGAGAGGTTATTATAGATGAGCCCAACATGATCCCATAGGCTCAGACAGAGAGTTCGTAAGCATCACTATTTTTGATTAATATCCCATCAAAGGTTGCTTCCCTTTTGCACTTTGGACCCTTAAGGGATCGAGTCGGTTGAACATAGCTCAGAACGATTCTGCATGTTTGGGTGTGAAAGAAGACCATTCCTAGTGTAAACCTACCCATCCAGATGCATTGGAACAATTTTTTTTGGTCACACGAATTGTAGAACAAAATTTGTGCCACTTTAAAACTTTCAACTACTTGCATTTGATAACTTTTTCCCCAAGTGAAAATTCACCACCACGAGAAAATGCCTTTGAGATAGAAAAAACCGAGAGAGGTTATTGTAGATGGGTACAACTTGATCCCATGGGATCAAACAAGAAGTTTCTAAATGTCATAGTATCCGAGTAATAGCATGCTGAAGTTTGTAACCATTTTCCACTTTGGACTCTTAAGGGATCGATCTAGTTGAACGTAGCTCGGAGTGATTTTGCATGTTTTGGTGCAAAATATGACCATTCCTAGCTTAAACATACCTATTTGGACATGTTGGAATAGTTCATTTGGTCACACGAGTTGCATAACAAAAGTTGCACCACTTTGCAACCTTCAACTACTTGCATTTGATAACTTTTTCCCCAAGTGAAAATTTTCCACCATGGGAAAATGCCTCTGAGATAGCAAAAACTGAGAGAGATCATTGTAGAGGGGACCAACATGATCTCATAGGATTAGATGATTAGTTTCTAAGAATCATGGTAATTGAGTAACAACATGCTAAAGTTTGCAACCATTTTGCGCTTTGGACTCTTAAAGGATCAATCTAGTTGAACGTAGCACGGAGCGATTCTGCATGTTTGGGTGTGAAAGAGGACCATGCCTAGTGTAAACATGCCTATTTGTATGTGTTGGAACAATATTTTTTCTCACACGAGTTGTAGAATGAAACCTGCACCAGTTTGCAACTTTCAACTACTTGCATTTGATAATTTTTTCTCCAAGTGAAAATTCGCCACCATAGGAAAATTCCTCTGAGATAGTGAAAACCAAGAGATGTTATTATAGAGGGGCCCAACATGATCCCATAGGATCAGACAAGAATTTTCTAAGCATCACAGTATCCGAGTAACAACATGTTGAAGTTTGTAGCCATTTTCACTTTAGACTCTTAAGGGATTGATCTGGTTGAACATAGCTCAGAGCGATTATGTGTGTTTGGGTGCGAAAGAGGACCATTCATAGCATAAAAATATCTATTTGGACACATTGGAACAATATATTTGGTCACATGAGTTGCAGAAACTTTGCAAATTTCAACTACTTGCATTTGACAATTTTTTCCCCAAGTGAAAATTTGCTGCCACGAAAAAATATCTCTAAGATAGCAAAAAATAAGAGAGATTATTGTAGAGGGGCCCAACGCGATCCCATAAGATCATATGATATTTTTATAAGCATCACGGTATTTGAGTAACAACATGCTGAAGTTTGCAGCCATTTTGCACTTTGGACTCTTAAGGAATCGATCTGATTGAAAGTAGCTCGGAGCGATTCCGTGTGTTTGGTTGTGAAAGAGGACCATTCCTACCGCAAACATACCTATTCGGACACATTGGAACAATCTATTTGGTCACACGAGTTGTAGAATGAAAGTTGCACCACTTTGCAACTTTACATTGCTTGCAATTGACACTTTTTCCATCAAGTCAAAATTGGACACCACGGAAAAATGACTCTGAGATAACAAAAACTGAGAGAGGTTATTGTAGATGTGCCCTACATGATTTCGATGCCTAAGAAGAAATACCCGTAACCAACACAGTATCCGGGTAATAGGTCATCGAAGATTGTTTCCCTTTTGCAATTTGGACTGTTAAGGGATTACGTTGTTTGAATTACAAATGTTTGAGGGCAGCAATAAATTTTGATGCATAGTAGGGAGAAAATCAACCTAAAATCACAATTCAATCCTTTAGAAACAAATTTGCAACCCTTTTAAACCTATCTCTCCAACTCTTCACAAATTCACTCAAATTCTCTTGTAGGTCTGTAGACCTATTTTCTGGACCAAAACTCGCATATCCAATCTCAAACCCACTAACTAATTGTTTTTCTAGACACCCTTTAACATCTTACAAATCATATCTCAAAATCCACATAGGTCACTTTGGACCAACTTCTCCAAAATCATGCAACTACACTATCCTAGACCTCAATTATGTCTCTTTGACAAAGCATCACCCAATCAAACACCTTTCCAACCCTAAATCTTCATGGAAAATCACCTACTAGTCTACAAAACCTCCAAATCCACAACTTTTGATCAAAGAATCATTTCCTATGACACCAAAACATGAAACCCTCACTTTATGCCATTCCAAAGGGGTTTATTGAAAAACACTATTCCAAGCTTATACATAGCCAACAAAGGCCTAAAACACCTTTATTTATGTTTGTACATGCTTGAAGTTTCATCAAAATCTACTGCCTCCAAGAGTTTCTACAACTTCCCTCCTCTAACCATCAAATTTCACTCAAAATACACAGTTTGACAATTAGGGCATCATGCCTAGGAACTCAACTCGCCTTCCCTGCCCTTACAAAGCTTCAAAAACTTAAATATATTCCTTCTCATTCCAAATAAATCATCTCCCAATATTTCCTAATACAATTTCACCAAAACCCAATATCAAAACTCCATTTTTAAGCCAAAATTCACCCAATTTCCTCTCGGACAACAACCAAAAACACTCCTAAAATTTTTCCCTAATCCTAAATCTTATTCCTAAATCTAATCCTACCATTTTTAACTCATTAAACTGAGCCAAAAAGAGAAACAATAGGTGGAATGATTCATTTATTCATTTTTAGTCTTCAAACCCTCATGGATGGTTGTATAGACCCGCAGTCAATAATTTGACAATAAAATTCATAAAACTCAATGAATTTCCTTCACTCCAAAGCCAAAACATAGCTAACACCTATCTCTACCAATTTTAAAATATTTTAGGACATAATACTTTTGTACGACCAAGTATAATAGCCTACAACAAAAAAAATCAACGAAACACATAGAATTACAAGAGAAATCAGGGGATTTTATTGTTTTTCCTTCAAAAAAACCTTCAACAACCTCTTCCTTCGATTTTCCAACATATTTAAACCTTAAAAAACCTATGAAAATGTCTCTAACTACCCTTTGAATTCCCATGACCGTTGGGCTTCTTCAAGTTTACATTTTTTTGCACTTTTTTCACATTGACAACTTTTCAATTTTTGCAATTTTACATCATTTTCACAAATATGCAACATGAACTCCAAAATGACCCCAAAACCTACTAACATGACATTAAATTATAAATTGGTCAAATATGACCTTATTCAATTGAAAAAACTCAAGACACAAAACTAACTTAAGACTTCCATGAACCAAATTTTCTCAATAACCTTGGTGCCCCTACACCAAATTTCAATATTTGAGTAAACCTCATTACAAGTAAATCTCATTACAATTCCTTAGGTACTCCATTCTCACATATCTTTTACAATATCACTCATAAATTTTAGATTCTCTTATAATATCTACATCATAGGTGCTCATGATGAGGTTAACTTCAAATGAGTAACTTGAAATTCCCTCGCTAAGCTTCACACGCTCTTTTATAATGGCTTCAAATCATAATTGAGATTTGTCAAGATCATAACAATAAGGATGTTGCATTTCTTTTTTGGTTGAGATTCTCTTTGATGACTCATAAATCATCATTTTCTGCAAGGAGAGACTGATCAATTTTTAGTAGTTTACTTACAAATATGCAAAGTAAAAGAAGAAAAAGAAAGAGCATCCATCATGGAAATGAAATGAAAATAGATGGAAGGCACTTACAAACAAAAAATCCACACCATTTGGTTCCAATTCAGGAACACCAAGGCATAAATCTTGATGCTTCCATTGAGGATAGGCATGCCAGTCTCTCAACTTAGTCACTCCTGGTCATATGTCTTCACTGGGAGTTCCAAGATACCTATTGCACACAACACCTCTCATGAATAGAATAACTTGAAATTTGAGATGCTCATTTAATGTCTACATCATAGGTGCTCATGATAAGGTTAACTTCAAATGAATAACTTGAAATTCCCTCACCAAGCTTTGCACGCACTTTTGTATTAGCTTAAAATCATAATTGAGATTTGTCAAGATCATCAAAATAAGGATGTTGCTTTGTTTTTTTGGTTGAGATTCTCTTGGATGGCTCATAAATCTACATTTTTCTACAAGGGGACACCAATCAATTCTTAGCAGGTTACTTACAAATAGGAAAATTAAAAGAAGATGATAGCATTGGCATCAAAAAAATTAATGTGCATACAAGTATAAATTAATAATAACCAATGTGCATAATTACAAATTAATCTAACAAACCATCTGGGTCTTCTCTACTCTTTATTGTGTCAAGTATTGCCTCATGGCCAGACTCACATACCTTCCACAAGGTCTTGTTCAAAGGTCCACCCCCATATTTGGTCAAATGAACATTGGATTCCATGACAAGGTTTGAGTAATGAAGAATCTTACGATGTGTGTCAAAGTCCTGAAACAACCAATGTTTAACACTCTTATGTGGGTACGTTCTAAGCCACATTCCAGTAACACCAACTGAACCTGTAGGGTATGTTGGCACTCTCAAATTCTGTAAATTTGAGATGCCTATTTCAAAATTTTGCTTCTACACTTTCAGAAGTGCACCTGAACAATCAGTCTTGACTGACCCACTTTGGAGGCTTGTAATTTAAAGCCTGTTGATTGTTGTGCAAAACCCAGTTGCAGACATATTCAGTTGACCTATGGGAGCAGGCATGTCAAATTTTAGCTTCCCATGATAAATTCTGACAGCATTTCGAAAAGTGAAGCTGGAAGGTTTTTGCACTGTTCTGCTGTTTGCAGATGTTCAGTTCTGCAAAACAGCTTCCTGTTTGAGCTTGGTTTTTGCAACAAGTTCAGTTTCATGTCAGAATGAATGTTGTTCCATATTCTCCATATCAAAGTGATCTCGGGTGTCAGTTTGCAGAGCTTCATGATCTGATTTGCTATTTTTAGCAAATCGAAACCAAATGCAATTTGTTCTGTTTTGTAGCTGCATTCCTTACAGCCTTTCTGAGAGGCCAACTTCGACCTTCAATAACTTTTAATCAGTGATGTTTCAAATAATTTCATTTTGCATACGTGCTCAGGGTACCTTAATGAACTTACATGTCTGATGGTAGCTTTCCAGGAGTTGTTTTGCTATTTTCACAAAATGGCAATTGGATGCGTTTCAATTGGTTCAGAACAGTTGCTGTTTCAGAAAAGTTTAATTAGGAAAATTGGCGGATTAATATCTTTCACCTCCTGATTCCTTTTTTCGAGCCGTCTTTTGCACTGTACTTTTGGGTCAAATTACTATATGCTTGTAAGTTTTCATGTCTCCTGGAGTTCGTTTGACCAGTTTCCCAAACTGATTCCTGAGCCAATCGGGTCAGTTTTGAGCATTTGGCAAAAAGTGCCAGAAAACAGTTTCTAATTGCAACCTAGTTCGTTTTTCAACTTCAAAGGCATTCAAATGGTAGTGTCAAACCATTTGAGTTTGAAATTGGTTTGAAATCGAAAAAAAATTTAGTCGGACCCACATGGGGCCCGACATGCTTTACACAATCATGAAATTGTAAATGTTGCATTAAGGAATTCACTTCAAGAGAACTAATTTGAATAAGGGAATTGCATAGATGGTATACTTTCCTTCAAGTTTTCAAGAGAAAATTGAGATCGACTTTTCAAGTGTGGAATCTGAAAGTCATGCCATTATCGGTCTCAAACAGATGTTGAATGTTTCTTGTGAAGACTTCAATGGACAACATATTAAGGCATTAAAAATGGAGGATTGGTATTCATAATTAGTGGGAAGTTTCATTGTCTACATTAAAAGGATATTTGGATTGATGATGCTAGAGAGCTTGATGAACCGACCGTTGAATTTCTTTGTGATATGAAACATGCCTATCAACCCAGTCCTGTATGTGTTCGAAATAAGGATATTGATAGCCTGCTTTGTGTTTCATGTGAGCTTATGCGTATGGATGGGGTGAGAGGCCATATCATGTTATCTTAGCATGAGGGACCTATCTTACTTGGCTTTCTTTCTTGAGAGTCACTTCGACTACATGGTTAACCTGTAGAAGGAGGAGATAACAGAAGCATGAAATTGCAGGCACACAAAGCAGATTTATTGATGAGATTTTATGAACTCTCAGGGCACGAAATGATTCAATTGAACGCAACCACATATCAATGCAGGTCACTAGGTATGGTGCGCAGGTAGTGAGATGGAGTATACAATGAAGCAACCTGCATTGTGAAGACCCGCGACCAGCATGGATGGGCGCGGCCTATTGCAGGGGTCGCACCAGTGAAAGGAGACCCACGGGCAATGTGGAGGGAAGCCTGCACGCATAGAGATAAACTCACACCAACACAAAGAATACACCAGCAAAAACAGGAGGCTCACACAGCCAGTGAGGGTGCGACTTGACAGTGGGGAGAACCCACGCTAGCTAACAAGGTAAGAAGGAGCTCACGGCCAGGAAAGCTCGCGGCCAATGAAGTGGATAAGGGGCGCACACTGTAGACAGGTGAGAGCCTGAGCATTGGAGGTGAGGGCCCGCACACCAAGCATAGAGGGAGAATGAAGGGCACGCTAGCCTTGGAGCAGCAAAAGACCCGCGGCCAGTGAGAGGGTGGCCACCATGAAGCGAGAAGCAAAGAGCCCGTGCAAAGCAGCAAGGAAACAAAGCAGAAGACCCGTGCCAATGTGGAGATGAACACCCGCGTTGGAGGAGAGACCACGCATAGCAATGGGAGGATGAGTAGAAGCCCACGCCAAACATGGAGGAGCTCAAAAATAGCAATGGTGGCTATTGTCAAGAATGAGCACGGGAGCTCAGGAAAAATTAAAAATTAGGGCATTTCAACCCATTCTCGTGGACCTCGCAGAGCTTGGGTAACTTTGCCAAAAAAGCTTGTGAGGTGTGCGAGAATGCATGACCGGGGGGTTTTTTATTAAAATTTTAATTAATGGTTGCAATAGTTTGGGATGTGAAACGGGGTGGGACCCGATGCAATTTTTTGGTGAACAGGTGGAGGAGGTAAAAGGTAAATTTTTAAATATCAAAGTGTTTTCATATGTTAAAATGGGCAATTTATTTAAAATATAAAGTGAAGTAAAAGGCACATGAAAAGAATTGTAAATTTTTCACATTCACAAGTCCAACCTTTTAAATATGAGAAATGTGAAAGCACAGACAGAGATATTTTAAAAAATGTTTGCTGGGAAAACATTTTAAAATAAAAGTGAAAGTGCATGGGGGAAATTTTTAATGTGAAGTGAACTTAATATTCACTAAATGATTAAGTATAAAGTGCAACAAAGGAAGGCATTGGAAATGTAAATCTATAAAGAAGACTTTGTGCTAGGCACATGAAAGTGGGAGAATGTTTTAAAATAAAAACATTTAAAACATAATATGAATATACATGTAAACTGCAGCAAATGAAAAGCAAAGGCAGAAACAGGTTTTTTGAGCAGCTGGATGAAATAATGAGATTCTCCAGCTGGGCATGTTTTTTGTTGCTAGACAATGATGAGTAGATGTTGTTTGAGGGAATGTTTGTTGCTGCAAGGAAGAGAGTGGAGAAGATATTTTGCAGATTTGTTGATCAATGGGAATGGAGCTACCATGTGTCTGCAACAGATTCGAATTTAGGGCTGCTTTTGTTTCCTTCTATTTTCTATATCTGCTCTTCTCTTCTCATTGTACAGGGGTTCTGAGTTTCTGTATTGGACTGTGTAGATAGAAATTTGTATTTTCTGAGTCATTGTTTGAGTCTGTAAGCTGTAATTTTATGAATTCAAGAGTAAATATAGCCAGTTTATGCAATTAACATCATGAAGTGCTTTCACATTCATAAATGTCATCAGATTGTCTCCACATTTGTACACTTTCAGTCATGTAAATTCAATAATACAAAGTGTCTTTGAATTTATCATCTCAAGTTTCATGAGATTGTTTTGTCTGTTCATTGTTTTGTTTCAAAGAAATGGTTAAAATGCTTTGAGCAGGTGATTGTGATTTCAGGTGTGGAGATGGGATTTAATAAGAAGAATCTGATTGACATCAAGAGAAGGATTGTTGGTGCAAGGCACTAACAGTTAATGCAAAGCATTAACAAGTTAAATCCACTGGTTGAAGACTGTTTGTTGGAGAGTTCATTTTATGTGTTTGACTCCATAGCCCAAAACTGGCACTAATCTATTTTTCAGTTTGTGCATCTCAGAAACAAATTTTAAATGTAAAATCATTCTTGTTCTTATTGTTTGGACAGTTGTGTCTGTCATATTCTCCTTGCTGATTAGTGAAATTCATTAAATAGTTTGCCAATATTAAGTGATATTTTAGGTTTTTGAGCATATTTCTATGAGAACATAATCTGTTAAGCAATATCTTGTTACTTGTGTGTCTAGATTGTTTGATATTGCTAAAGGGTTACCCGCCCTAGGTCTTACAAAGCCTGAAGTGTAGAGGAAATGTGTATCCATTCCATTTCCTGTCAATTGGCCACTAGGCTTTGTGGTTCTTTATAATGGAGGTTGGCTACCTCTTAGGGAATTGCAAATCCTAGTTGGGTTGCATTTTTAAACACCAACAGGTTATTTGATGTTTTCTCCATCTATAACTGGGGCCTCCAATTTCTTTTTGGCCTCAACACAATGACACAAATAATAGTATGTTCCCTCTTCATTGTCCTCATCTGTAATAACTACATAAACATGCCCTGCATTGATATGTGCAACAAATCTCTTGAAATTAGTCAACATTACGAATACACTACAAAGTAAGATAACAATAGGAATTTCAAAAAATAAGCAAGTAGATATATTACCTAGTTGAACTAGATATAATACGTGGTCAAAGTCGACCGATGATTCCATCTGGGTTAGTTCCAATTTCATCCGAGGGTGATACGTGTGAAGTGGGCTAAGATAACTTGTCAACCATTTGTCAACCCACTCCCCTAACTCATAATCATTTCAGGCTTGCATTGTACATGAAGAACAAAAGCATGCCATCTTCCATGCATTGGTACTCCATGAACCTACATCTAAGCTAAGGAAAGAGTGTAGCTCACTAAATCCTGTGAGTGTGCAAAAATCCTCATATTGTGCAATGTTAGTATCATCCATCAATTAAAAAAATCTATGAATTGAAGATGTACCTTCATTACTTGGATCCATCGAAGCATTGCACCACTTGACGATTGATCTTGCATTTGTCAACTTTGCACTGTCTTTATATTTTAACTCTTCTCGTGCTAATGTTATTTTCACGCATGCTCATGCACCATCATGCTCCCCCTTTCCATGTGTGGCTTCACAAAAGTTCCACATATGTTGAACACCTATAATGGCATGCATCATGCTCAATTATTATAACATGCATGAGTTCTTGAACTATGTTGCATAGTTATCTAACCATATTATTTGTCAACCGTATGTTATTCCCCTCTAAGCCAAATCACTATAGAACATCTAGAAGCAACCTTGCATGAACTCTGGAGAATGTGTGAGATCATCACTAATATAAAAGTGATACTCCCTCAATATCTTCCTTTGGTCCTCTATACTATCAACTGCATGAATGAATTATGTGTGCACAAATATCAAAACCTATGTGGAGTTGAAATATTGTGACTGCACCTCATGTTGTGGTTGTAGAGTGTAGTTCTCTGCAATTCAACCACTGATACTATGCTGCCAACTGGAAAGGTGTCCTTGCATAGCTTGAATTGCATGTCCATCCATCGGGCTCTATGGGTATGCCTTGCATACTTAGACAATATATTCTTATGAAAAATGGACAAAAATTGATACACTGGAATCTTCTGAATAACCAAATCACAACTTTTTTCTTGAGACCCATCTTTTGTAACGTATTCCACTATTTTATACTTCTCAAACTCTACTAGTTTTTGTCCCACCTCATCTGTGCTTTCAATATGTTGACATAATGGCATATGCTTCAAGCCACCACAACACTCGCATGAACCATCCAAGCATGTTGTCCTATAGAATATTTGGCCATTCTCTATTTCACATAAATTTTTTGATAAAAACTCTCTTGATGTTGTTGGTGGGGCTTTTGAGCCACAATCCTGCAAAACATCATTAGTATGCAAATATAAACATATAGAACGATAAACATCATAATGGTTAGAGAATTCAATATGTAGTCTACAACAACAAGTAGTGCATGTGTGATTTATCTTAACATAAAAAGGTTTAAGCATTTCAAAATATCTTTGAGAAATACTAATTTGAGGATAATCCTTTTGAAATTTACCAAAAAATTTGGTTTGAGTCGTATCCAAAAAATGCTTTGGATGTGGCTCATGGTTTCAACTACCGATTCTCCTTCTTACCACATCCCTTTGATTTAGAGATGGCCTTGTGTTATTCTTCCAATACTCTTCAATTAGTGTTCTCAATGCTTCAAAAACTTTTTTTATCTTTCATGGCAGTCTCCCTAAGAATGCCCATAATTCATTTGAATCGGTGCCCTAAATTATTTCCTACCTTTGAACGGCTCTTGATAAAGTTTTACTACTAATTATCATTTGTTCACTCGTCTTTCTAATGAGATTATCTCTCTTTGTTTGAATACTTACGAAAGTTGATGTAATGACACGTCGGTGACATTACTATCCTTTGAGCATGAGGCCTTACCCACACTCTCATAAGCATCCATTAGATTCTTCACAATAGTGTTTTCACTTGTTGCATTTGATGTTCTTGTATAGGCGTGAATTTGCACCCCTAATGCAAATTCCCCTTTACCCCCTTACACTTTAGAAAACCTAAGGTGGAGGCTTAGTTTCACTTAAGCTCGCTACTCACATCACACTTGGCACCTTCTTTGTGTGTCGGTGGGGGCATTTCTATCGGGGACGCCTGCACATCGCATAGACATCCACATGGTGTGATTACGTCCCTGGTAGATTCCTACGACTAGAGACTACGGAAACATTACACTTCCTATTGGGAGTCGAAGTGTAATGCCTTTCTTTGGTTGACCAACCCAAATATGGTTGTTTTCATCTCCTTCCTTCATATTCTTCACTCTTTCATTCATTCAGGGAGTTTTGTAAGATCTTGAGTTCATCTCTTCACACTTCACTCTTTCAAGCATCCACAAGCTTTGTAGCAGCACTTCACACTTCATAGCAGGAATCTACCATTCCATCACTTCAATAGTGTGAGCGCAGGACAAACACCATTGCAACAAAGCTTGAGTTCCTCTCATCTTCTCCTCCACTAGCCTTGAGCGATTTGGTCGGAGGTGGTAAGCTCCTCTTATCTCCTCTATTGTTTTGTTTGAGTAAGCACATACTATTTTGTAGTGTCTTTTATTTATGTAGCTTGTATTCTCTTCTTTATCGTATTTTCCCTATTATTTCAAACTTGGTTGTCCGTGGAGGTGGAAACACCAAAACGGTGGTCTGACTTAGGAAAACCCCTATATAACCCCCCAACATTTTCCAGCTTTTCTGTGTGTAGGTGGAGAGATTTTGGAGCAATTTGGCGAGAAGATTGTTGTGTGAAATCATCTTCGTCACCCTTGTGATAATCCATTTCTTTTATCACTTTTGTTTTTATGTCTCACCCTTCTTAGTCTTATTCTTCACTTCTCGAAACTCTTAAACTAGGCTAATAATCCCTCTTTTAGAGTCTATCCATGTCTCTTTGGTTTTTTGGTCGTATGGATGCTAGTGCACTTGTAAGATGCCAGCGCACCGCACTGTCATCCCAGAACCATGCTTTTGTCCTCTGACAGAGAGCTAACTGAGATGCAAAGTTGACTCTAAAGATCGATTTTCCTGGTCTCCCCTTGACTCTCAGATTTACAAAGTGATCGAAGGACCTTATAGTCCTCATCATTCTCATCCCTCTTATTCTAACCTTCCTTTAAACTAAGGTAAGTTAGGGAATCCATACTGCTCTTGGCCTTCGTGACCTAGGGCCTTGCAATGGTTGGTCCCCATCTCTTACATTTTTGGTGAACTTGACGTGAACCGTTTTGGTTTTGTTTTGCAATACTAGAAGTCCCTTTCCTCATGTCCTAGGAGTGTTGTAGGTGTGAGTGTTGTGAGGCCTTCGCCTCGCAACCCAACCTACAACTCCTAGTAGGCGTAGTTGGAAGGTCCCAATGGTGTTGTATAACAAAACCTTAATTGGGTCACTACCTTGTCTCGTAAGCCTCAGGAGGCTCTACAGAAGTATTGTTTGGTGTGCGCGATGGCCTCTTTCTTAAATCAACCTATTCCCTTTGTGCAAACTGTGAGTAGTGCCACTAGCATAACCTTCACCTCATAGGACCTGTCGATGGGCTTCAATAGAGAACCATCTCCTCTCTACATTCCTACAAGGATAAATGGGAATAATGTGGCATTTGTTCTCGTTGATCCGACATCCCAAGTGAATATCATAACTAAGGAGATCATGTTAATTAACTTCTTGTATAAGGATGGATATGATGCACCTGAAAGTACCATTTGCACCCACAATGGACTTTTTGTACCTCCTATAGGGAGTATTGTCCTATCGATCCTCATTGGACCTAAATCTATGAGCCTTAAGTTCAACATCATCCCAGGGTCTGAACTCTTTAGAGTGAAGCTAGGCATCCCCTAGCTGATAGCTATGAATGCAGTTCCCTCGATTGTGCAAAAGTGTATGAAATTTGTTCATGGAGGTTTGGTACATGTCCATGACATTGGTTATAGACCATCGATTGCACATGGCAGCTATACCTTAGATTACTTTTGGCCCAAATCCCTTGGTCCTCTCCTGCCTAGAAAGGACCTCCTATATCGCACATATCAAAATTATAAGAAAGGGCACACTAGGCCAAAAGTAAGGTATCCTCCTTCACCTTATGTTTTTTGCATAGATCTTGCCTAAAATTTGATAGTGATGGGCCGCTAAGGCATGTAGGAGAGAAGAAGAGAAGCAGTCACAAGATCCTCCTTCCTCTTCCACTATTTAGCTTGATGCTTCATCTTTCCCTATCGTGGTGTCGTCTACTTCTATCTCACATTTGCGAGAGAACCCCATGTTGCCCACTCAGTGAAAGGCCAAGTGTCTCACGTTTGAACTTCATATCTTACCCATGGAGCCTAGGCTCATTTAGTATGGTAGACAAAAAAACCCCCATGGAGAGTCTTCTCTATCTCGGCCTCTACGGCCTCCTACTATCCTTGTTCCTAAGATAGTGAACGGGAAGAGGCTCATTGTCAAATCACTAGAGTCAATTCCTCTTGTCACTTCTGAACCTACTCCTTCTTCTCCCACTTAGGAATATGTCCTCCCGTTGGAACCAATCATGGAGGACACTCCCATGGTTGAGCAGGAACCCTCTGTCCCTTTGCAAGCTTTGTCTTCTGGTTCGAAGAGTTGTAGAAACTGCCTTGTGCACGAGCGTAAGCATTGGCGAAAGGCTCTCCTAGTTCAGCAAGCTTCCTTACAGAAGAAGGAGGAGGGGTCGATCACACTTCCTGATGTTTCCTCCTCCCTCCCTCCTTTTGCCCCTGTCCAAACTAGCTCTGAATCTCTTTCAACTTCCGTTGCGAGCGCACATGCACCTAGAAAGGTGCAGGTTTTTATCACCTATTCTATGGAGCCACCCCTATTGACTTTCATTCTTGATGTCTCACCTTTCCCAAAGCTCATGGATATGGTTAATAGTACAGTTATATCCACTATGGCTCTTTGCTCTTCTACCTCAACCCTCCTTGCTTCGTCTATGCGGAGTTCACCTCTTCCGACGAAGAAGAAGGTAGAACATGGTCCCTCTTGCAATGAAGGACGTAAGAGGAGTCCACCTTCTCTTAAAGGTGGCCCCATGCTGACTTGTTTTGTCCTAGTGATAGAACCAATTCCAGCCTCCCCTGAGTTTTTCACTACTCTCAAGTCTCTCGGTGAGCCTAGTTGTGAACCTCAAGTGTGGACTCCTCAATCCGTCAAGGTGAAACATGGCACTCCCATCAAGTGCATGTTCAACTCATTGGATGAAGTTCTGACCTTGTCAGCGATTTTCACAAAAATTTTAACCTTAGACTCACAAGAGTTCAGCGATGGAGACCCCACATGTCCCTCTACCTTATCCCTTGTTGCAGGAGGATCGGAAGCTCCTCCCCTTAATATTACACCATTGCAGGTTCATCATCCTTCTCCCTACAATGATCTAGAGTGGGAATCTGACGACCTCTTGGTCAACCAATCTTAGGGGAAGACCCTCCTCTTGATCTTTAGATTAGATGTGTGTGTGTGTTATGATTTGATTCCCCCGTGATCATTCTATATGTGCCTGGATGACCCTCGTCACCCTTGTTGGTGCTTGGATATAGGTGTGGTGTTTGTGTTGTAAACCTTCATCTATATGTATCATTATTCTTCCATGTTTGTGATTCACTTTCAGTAAATTGGGGATGATGCAAAGTGTCGAGAGCATTTAGGTTTCGTTCCATGACCCAATTTTTTATTTTTAGTTTGTCTTCAGTGCATTATTCCTAATCTAGTTGGGGATTGATGATCTTTTTCCTCACACCACGATTACCTATTATATATAAAAATAAAGGCATATCTAACCCCGCAAAACTAGATCCCCCTATGTCCTTTGTCTATGTTCTTTTTTCCTTGGATGCTCTTTATCTTTCTCCCTTCTTTGCTTGATTTGTCCCTCTTATGTGTGACAACGCCACTTCTACACTACTTGGTCTTTAGAAAGTGCATTCATTGAAAACCAAATCTTTTCTCAAAGACCCTTCATACATTCCTTTGTTGGAATTACATTCTTCACTTGAAACCCTAACGGAACATGTTTCCTTCATCATGGGATCGTAAAGAAAGGACTTGGAAACCTTCCTCTAAAGTGGGAACAGTCTTAATCTTCCCCTCGCATGGGGGCATGTCCTTCCTTTCAAATTCCTTGATGATGAATTAATTCAAGAAGGAAGACGTTAGCTTTTGAACAACGCATCCCTTGAGTGGACCCCTCACTTTCACGTTGGGTTCCCAAGGGACCCCTTCAAAAGCCTTCAATAAGTTATATGGTGTCTAGTTTGGGAGCAACCCAACTAGACTGGTTTCACATATTCACATCTAGCTTGGGGGAAACCTGACTAGACTTCTCTTTTCAAACAATGTGTCCCTTGAGTGGACCCTCCTTCCTTTTGAAGGGTTCCCAAGGACCCCTTTGAAATTCTTACAATTTAGCGATGGTCTATGTGACTTTCTGTTCACTGGCCTACGTGACCACTTCCTGACATGTTTTATCTGTGGGTAAACATGTCACCATCTCTGACTCTATGGAGTCCCCTTCGCTCAGTCTCCTTCATATGATATTTCTTGAAGGATACCTCCCTTGTAGGACCATGAACCTATGAGGTGCCTTCATACTTCAGCTTTATAGTTTTTTGGAACTATTGAGTCCACTCTTGCACTTCTGAGTTCACCAGACCATGCTCTGCTTCCTCGTCGGTTCAGGTATACATCTCTTACCTTGTTACTTCTTACTACTCTACTTTTCTGAAGCACTCATTAGTACTCATGCTCACTAAAGTGGGGAAAAAATGTATGGGTGTGAATTTGCACCCCTAACCCAAATTCCCCTTTACCCCCTTACACTTTAGAAAACCTAAGGCAGAGGCTTAATTCCACTTAAGCATGCTACTCACATCACACTTGGCACCTGCTTTGTGTGTCAGTGGGTGTGTTTCTGTCGAGTATTCCTGCATGCCATGTAGATGTCCACGTGGTGCACTTACGTCCCTGGTAGATTCATTTGGGTGGAGACTGCAAAAATGTTACACTTCCTATTGGGAGTCGAAGTGTAACGCCTTTCTTTAGTTGGCCGACCCGAATATGGTCATTTTCATCTCCTTCCTTCATATTATTCACTCTCTCATTCATTCAAGGATTTTTGCAAGATCTTGAGTTCATCTCTTCACACTTCTCCACTCTTTCAAGAATCCACAAGCTTTGTAGCAGCCCTTCACACTTCATAGCAGCAATCTACCATTCCATCACTTCGACAATGCAAGCACAGGACAAACACCATTGTAGCAGAGTCTTGAATTCCTCTCATCTTCTCCTCCACTAGCCTTGAGCACTATGGACAGAGGTGGTAAGATCCTCTTATCTTCTCTATCATTTTATTTGAGTAAGCACGTATTGTTTTGTTGTTTCTTTTATTTTCATAGCTTGTATTCTCTTCTTTATCATATTTTCCCTATCATTGCAAACTTGGTTCTCCGTGGAGGTGGAGACACCAAAATGAGGGTCTGACTGAGGTAGACCCCTATACACTCCCCAAAATTTTCTCGCTTTTTTGTGTGTAGGTGGAGAGATTTTGGAGCAAGCTGGAGAGAAGATTGTTGTGTGAAATCATCTTCGTCACCCTTGCGGTAATCAATTTCCTTTATCACTTTTTTCTTTATGTCTCACCCATCTTAGTCTTATTCTTCACTTCCTAAAACTCTTAAACTAGTCTGATAGTCCCTTTTTTAGAGTCTAGCCTCATCTCTCTAGTTTTCTAGTCGTATGGATGCTAGTGCACCAGTGAGATGCCAACACACTGCATTGTCATCCTAGAACCGCACTTTTGTCCTCCGATAGAGAGCTACCTGAGACACATAGTTGACTATGAAGATCAACTCACCTAGTCTCCCCTTGACTCTTAGATTTACAGAGTGATCTAAGGACCTTATATTCCTCATCATTCTCATCTTGCCTATCCTAACCTTTATTTAAACTGAGGTAAGTTAGGGTAGACATACTACTCTTGGCCTTTCCTGACCTAGGGCCTTGTAGTGGTTGGTCCCCCTCTCTTACAAATATCAAACCAAGAGTCTTCATGATGTTTTTATACTTTATACCTAGCATCATTTCAACAAATAGTTGACACCTTGCAGTCTCATTTAGCCTTTCAAAGAACAATTTCCAAATCTTATTAGCATATATCTTCTACAAGTGCATGTCTCAATCTTACCTTCCATGTGCTACAAAATATCCTCATCAATATTAATCAAATACTTTGGCCTTCTACACAAAATTCTAGGTGGTGTTCTCCTAGGTACATACTCCTCAACATTACGAATTTCATCAATATTTAATTGAGGTAGGCTAGATTGCATACCTTTGTGGGTAGAGTAGAAGACATACCTTCACATTCATGTGGGGACGATGGCATACCTTCTTCGTCAAATCTGATTGATGATGTACTCTCAACTTGAGATGCGTTGGATGGTGTCCAACCATATTCACTTGTGATAGATGGTGTCCCTCCATGTTCACTTGCAGTAGATGGTGTCCCTCCATATTCACTTGTTCTTAATGGTGTCCCTTCATATTCACTTGTCGTAGAGGGTGTGTCTCCAACTACGGTATCTGAATTTGTATTACCATGATGCTTTTACATCCGTGCCTTTTGTGCTACCAATGCTTGTTCTATTTTCTATGGTTGAGTTTCCTCTTCATTTGGCTTGTTTTCATCAATCCTATCCAATTTCTTCTTTTCACGATATGTCGCCACCCATTCTCTCTCCTTTTCTTTTAAGGTTTCATACTCTTCATTTGTTAGTTTATTCCTTTTTCATTTCTTCGGCACAACGGATAATTTTACTTGTAGCATGGTAATGAGATGAATATTAATTCCTAAAAAATGTATCCATTCAAATAAATGAAATATATGTCATTCAAGGCTTCATAAAAAATACATACAATCATCCTCTGGGAGAGTATTTCTAGCATAGACAAAGGTGACATGAACTTTTTCGATAGAATGCCTTAAAGAAACGTGGTAATGTGGCATGCCATGATTGCAAGATAGGCTAAAAATGGAAGCATGGACAAGCCATGTGGTGCAAGGGCACCTAGCTAAGTTGAAATTTTGGTTTTGTGATAGGTCATTAGGTGTTTTATGTCTTTTTTGTCATGAATAAGGTCTAAAACCTTGTTTTGAAGGGTCATGGTTGCCTAAAATGAGAAATTGATTCATTCCACCTATAGTAAATATTGGGACTCACCAGAATGAGTCCAAAATGGTAGGAATAGATGTTTGAATGAGATTTACGAGCAGGGGAGGCCTTGAAAATGGTTTTGTGTGATGCCCTAGATGGCATTCCTTTATTTTTTTATCAAATTTGGTGGCTAGAGGGTGGTGATAGGTGAAACTCTTGGGGGCAGCAACTTTTGAAGGTTAATTAAGTTTGTGCAGATAATTTTCAAAGCATTTGAAGTGTTGTTAGATTAAAAATAGTTTGGGAAGGCATATTTCCAATAAACCCTCCCTAAAGCAAGCCAAATTGAGGGTTTCATGGTTGGGTGAGTGAGTGGGTGTTCCTTTGATTAAAAATGGTGGATCTTGAGGTTTTACAACTTGGTACATGACTTTCCAAAGGAATTTTGGGTGGGCAGTAATTTTAAAGGGGTGTTCCTTTGTAAAAGTGACCTAATTGAAGGTCTAGGATAGTATAGAAGCACATGTTTGAGGGTTTTGTTCCAAAAGAGTTGTGTATGTTTTTGTGATATGATGTGTAAGGACATAAAGGGTGTTTGAAAATGTATTTGGTCAGTGGATTCTAGTTTGGATTTGTGAGACAGGACCTAGAAACTGAGTCGGTAGACCTACAAGGCAAACAAAGAGATTGTGTGAGAAATCCAAGAGCTAGGGTTCTAAGAGCTGCAAATTTATTTCAAAGGACTTGAATTGTGGTTGATGAATGATTGCCTCCCTGCTCTGCATCAACATGTGATTGGTTCAATAAGGGCTTAAGTTGGTATTTTAATGTTTTATGTTTATAAGACTTTCAATAAGGTCATATATACCATTTTATAGTGTAAAGATTCTTTTTATAAGTCTTTAGGTGGTAGTGGAGTTCAATTTTCAAAATTGGCAAATATTGCAAAAAGTTGTCAAAAATGTAAACTTGCTAAAAATGCAAAAATAGCAAGATTGTGGAAGACCAAGAGTCATGTAATTGAAAAGATAGTTGGGGTCAGTTTTCTTGGAGAGTTTGAGGTGTTTTATGTTTAAATTTATGATGTAGAGTTGAATAGAGGGGTGGTTTTTCAGATTTGAAGAAGAGATCAATAAAAACTCTCTTTTTTGTGCAATTTTTTTGAAAATTGCTGCTCCCAACCATTTTACATTTCCATACAGAAGTTATAAGTGTTGAAAGCTTTTGAAATTGTTATATCTATGTGTTAGATCTAATTTTTCTTTGGATTGAAGTAATTTCATTACATTTTAAGAATTTTATTGCATTTCTACTGGAGGCGGGCTTGTTCAGCCAACCAAGGGTTTGAAGGCATAAAATGAGTTAAATGACTCATTCCACCTATTCTTTCTATTGTGGCTCAGTGGAATGAGTCCAAACATGTTATTATTATATGTAGATGTAGGATTTTTAGCAGGGAATAATATTTGATGAGGTTTTGATTGCTACCCTCACTGAATTTTCTGAGTTTTTGCTATGAAAGTAATGGCTCCAAGTTGAAATTCATTTTAAATGCACTCAAGAAGGTTGGAGATCAGTTTAAAAAGTGTTTTTAGAACTTTTACAAGGTGTTTGAAGCTTTGGAAGAGTAGGGGAGGAAAATTTGAGTGTTTGGGCATGATGCCCTAGTTGACAATATTATGCATTTGAGTGAAAATTGGTGGTTATGAGAAGGAAAATGTAGTAAACACTTGAGGTAGAAATTTTTTAAAGGTTTTTTAAGCTTGTGCAGGTCATTTAGAGCATGTTTGATGTTTTGGAAAGCTGAGATAGGGTGTGGGAATAGAAATTTCAATAAACCCTCCCTAAATTTGCTAAAAATGAAGGTTTTGTGAAAAGTGCACTCTATGAGCGGTTCCTTGGCTAAAGGTTGTAGATTTGGTGGTTTTAGAGGCTGGTTAATAAATTTCCACATGAATTTGGGGTTTGTAAGTTATTTAGAGAGGTGATTCTTTGTTAAATTGGCTTATTTGGCCTAGTTAGGACAGCGTAGAAGCATGAATTTGAGAGATTTCTTTCAATAGAGTTATATGAACTGTTGAGATATGTTTGTCTATGCCTTAAAGGATATCTTAAAAGCTATTTTTTTAGTGGTTTCAGTGAGTATTTGGGTAGATTTGGTCAAGAAACTAGGTCAGCAGACCTACAAGTGAAATTGGGTGAATTTGTGAAGAATTATTGAGATAAGTTTTTAAAGGTTGCAAAGATGTCTCTAAAGACTTAAATTGTTATTGACTGAATGTTATGGACCCTGTACTACATCAGTTGAGAAGGTAGGGGAAGCATATGCCTCATATAAATGGGGTCTCACGGTGATGTAGAAATGGGATCTCACCGTGATATACATCACCATGAGACCCCATTTCTATGAGGCATACATTGCCCCTACCTTCTCAACCCTACCGCATTGGAAAGCTAGTGAGTGAGCTCACTAGCTTGTCAATGCTACCACATTTTTCATACATTTATATGAAAGCATTATTGTCAAACAATTCAAATGCTTTGTCAATGCTTCCATTTTGAGCCATGATTACAAGATAGGTTGCACCTTTCCCCATGTTGCTAACTTAGCCTTGAATAAAGAGTCTTAAAACAGTGGAGAGAAGGGTTAGAATCCCTTGTAGGTAGACTAATCAAGGAAAAATTTAAAATATATTACAACATAAGTGATCAGGTAGATTTACTGATGAGGTAAATTTAGAAATAGAGATGAAAACCAAAATAGTTTCAAAGATCTATCAATGTGGGATGAGTATATTCCAATTTTTTAGAGATATGTATGGAAAATTTGGTAGCATAGACAAGGTAATCAGCTACTTGATATAACTATTTGACAAAATACCTCAATGAAAGTGGTGCAAGAGCACCTTGTGCATTTTATGCCTCTATAAGGCAATTTCATAAAATTTGAAATCTCTACTCATGCAAAGCATGTAAAAAGATAATTTTGATGTATTTGAATCAGTTGATTAGGTCACTACATGGGTTTAAGGTGAAATTATTGAAAAGTGCAAAATCTTGTAATAGTTGTCAACAATGCAAAAAATGCAAAATTGCAAAATTACAAATATCAAGAAGTTGAAGAGTCATGAAGTTGTAAAGTCTTAATAACTGAGGGGGCAATCAAGAAATATTTTGTAAACACCTTTTTAAGAGCCTTGTGAAGGCGTGCAAAAGATTAGAGATTGTATTTTGGAGAAATTTTGAGAATAAAAGTACCTTGTTATGCAATTACAACGTTCTTTTTTATTATTTATTAGTTTGTATAGCCAATACAATATCATCAAGACTTACCTTTCATTTTTTCAAATAGAACATTGAATTGGCTTTCAATCCAACTTGATTTGAAGGGATTTAATTGAGTTAAAGGTCTATTTTGAGTCACTTTACAGTAAAGTGCTTGTAACCCTTAAATAAGGTTTTAAGAGTCTAGGGAGAGTTTGAGCAATCATTCCATTGATGGAAGCTTTGTAATCAGTGGAATGGATCAATTTTGAGTGTTCTATATTGTGTGTGTGTGTGTTGGTAGAACAAAGGAAGGTGAAACACAAAACATATGCTACTGCTCCAAGTAAATTTTTGAGTTTTACATGCAAGAAATGGTGCCTACAGGTTAGGGTTTGGTGAAATGATAGTGGTAAAGTCTTGGAGGTGGTTTGGTTACCATGTGTAGACATATAAAAACTTGTTTGAGGCTTTGGAAATTTGGTATGAGGTTAAGAAATCATACTTCCAATAAACCCCTATTGCATTTAGTCTAAGTTGGCATAAAGTGAGGGTTTGTGCTTTGTGACCTTTGAATGGACTTAAGGGATCAAAAGATGGTAGATTCTGATGTTTTAGAACATGATGCAATATTGTTTACAATTATTCATGTTTGTGGAGTCGAATTGAAGGTAGTTGATTTGTATTTTAGGCCTAATTGGGGCCCTATTCCGTGGAACTGTCGATTATTCTGGTAAATTTTTCAAAAAACCCTTATCAAAGCTTTTGATATGTTATAATAGGCTGAAATGGGTTCCTAAATATGTGTTTAGTTTCTGAAGATTCAATGTGGCTCAATAAATAGATCTGGTTTAGTGTTTATGGTCTACTACAAGAAATGGATGGCATGAGTGCAATAAGTTATGAAACTGATGATATTGTGCTATGAAAAGGTGATTTTTTTATGTTCCTATTAAGATGATGATGGTTAAGAAGAATTTGGGCCTGGTAAATCTTTGGAGTCAAGATTTGTTGTTTTAGTGCTTTATAGCAATGTGGAAGGTCCAAAATGGTGTCTTGGTGAGAATGTTTCATGAGTTGAGTGATTCAGAGTTTTCCAATGGTGTTTTTGTTTTGAACCAGTCAAGATAATGATGTTCAAGGTGTTTTTAGGGTCTATGGTGAGTTGGTAACCTGATTTGGTAATTTGGTGCCTTTTAGCAAAGTGAAACAAGTTACAAAGTTGTGGATTTTGGTTGAAAGTTTAAGTGAATCTTGGTTGAAAGTTTTGTTGATCTTCTTAGTTTGGGATTAGGGTCAAAAGTACCCTTGAAGTTTTTGAAATTGTGTAGATGCTCTGCATCAAAAATATTTGGAGAGTGGTATGCACATCCATAATAAAGGATTGAGAAATGATTTTTTTTACTTCCTTAAAACTTATGTCATATATATGTGTATACAAAATGTGGAAGCATACACAAGGTAAGTCACTTGTTAAATAACAAAATGCCTCAAAGGGATGTCGTTTAAAAATGTAATTGGAAAGTGTATAGAATTATGTAATTTAAAATATGCATTGACAACCTAAGGTTATAATGACAAACAAAAAATGATCAACATAGAATATGCAAAATAACAAAAATGAAATTAAGCCATAATAGAATGAAAGAAAATGTGTAAATACTTCACATACCTAAAAACCAGAGTTTGAAATGGATGAGTTCTACCCAATTATGTAGCTTTTTCTTATTCTTTCTTCAAACTCCTCAATAATTTGACTTTTTCAAAATCTTGTTCCCCTCCAAACATCAATTATATATCACTTTTAAATGGAATTAAGAGTTAAATTGATATTATATGCCTTTCAACATGAAAACTCTACTATTTCATGCAAAGGTGGTGGAAAGATCATGAAAAAGGTGGTGGAATGTGAAAAACATGCATGCACACTTCACAACATCATCAAAAATCTACTTTTTATCAGAGCACACGTAGAACCAAGAGAATATGCAAAATGTGGGCCTTGAAATCATGAATATATTGAGTTTTTTACCATTTTTAGAGCAAGCCAAAACATGCTCGTGTTATAACATGCTCGTGTTATAACATGAGCACGTTATTTATTGCTAAAAATAGTCATATCTCTACTTCTTCAAAACATGCTCGCGTTATGAGAATGTTGGTTTTTCTATAGATTTATTCTCTCTTTGTCTATACCCTCTATACCCCAATTCTATCTCTCTCCACTCTACCCTTATACCCTAATTCTATCTCTCTCCCCTCTACCCTCTACCCTTAACCCTTATACCTCTCTCTCTCTCTCTCTCTCTCTCTCTCTCTCTCTCTCTCTCTCTCTCTCTCTCTCTCTCTCTCTCTCTCTCTCTCTCTCTCTCTCTCGTCTCTCCCTCCTACCCCCTCTCCCTTTCTCAACTCTCTCTCTCTCACTCACTCACTCCTTCTATCTCTCCCTCCTCTACCCTCCAGCCTTAACCCTTATACCCTCAACCCCTATACCCTAATTCTATCTCTCTCTCTCCTCTATCCTCTACCCTTCAGCTCTCTCAAGTCTCTCCCTCCTACTCCCTCTCCCTCTCTCAAATATATCTCTCATTCAGTCACTCCTTTTGTCTCTCTCCCCTCTACCCTCAACCCTTAAACCCTAATTCTAGCTCTCACCCCTCTACCCTTAATGTTTATACCCTCAACCCCTATTACCTAATTCTATCTCTCTCCCCTCTACCCTCTACCCTTTATCTCTCTCCCACCTTATCCCTCTCTCTCTCTCAAGTCTCTCCCTCCTACCCCCTCTCCCTCTCTTAACTCTCTCACTCACTCACTCACTCACTCATTTTGTCTCTCTCAGCTCTACCCTCTACCCTTAACCCTTATAACATCAACCCTTAAACCCTAATTATATCTCTCCCATCTACACTTAACCCTTATACCCTCTATCCTCTACCCTCAACCCTTAAACCCTAATTCTATCTCTCTCCCCTCTACCCTCTACCCTCTACCCTCTACCCTCTACCCTTATACCCTCAACCCCTATACCCTAATTCTATCTCTCTCCCCTCTACCCTCTACCCTTAACCCTTATACCCTCTATCCTCTACCCTCAACCCTTAAAACCATAATTCTATCTCTCACATCTACACTCTACCCTTAGCCCTTATACCATCAACCCCTATACCCTAATTATATCTCTCTCCCCTCTACCCTCTATCCTTAACCCTTATACCCTCTATCCTCTACCCTCTATCTCTCTCCCACTCTCTCCATCTCTCTCTCAATTCAATCCCTCCTACCCTTCTCCCTCTCTCAAGTCTCTCTCTCTCACTCAATCACTCCTATTGTCTCTCTCCCCTTTACCCTCTACCCTTAACCCCTAATTATGTCTATCTCCCCTCTACCCTCTACCCTATACATTGGACCCTCAACCCTCAACCCTTAAACCGTCTGCCCTCTACCCGCAATCCTCTACCCTCTACCCTCAACCCTAATCCCTCAAGCCTTAAAACCTTAAAACCACTTAGTAAAATCTCTACCCTAATCCCTCAAACCTTATACTATATACCCTATACATTGGACCCTCAACCCTAATCTCCCAACCCTAGACCCTCAATCCTCTATCCTCAACCCTTAAACCCTCTACCCTCTACCCTCTACCCTATAAACCCTTAAACACTCAACCCTAAACCCTAAACCCTAAACCTTCAACCCTCAACCATTAAATCCTAAACCCTAAAACCCT